>LNAC01002095.1:0-42226 GCA_002007465.1 Ailurus styani
TGTTAAATGTGGTTATGTTAAAGATGGCTGTGGCGTTCAGATTGCGCTGGCCATGTAACGTGGCAGTATCAATCTACTGCGGAAGTTTTGGCTGCAGCTCCTTCAACTTCTCCAATAGTTCCTATGACATTATAAGCTTATGAGCATTATGGAATACCTTGATTCTAGGATCCTCAAGATCAACCTCTGGCAGTGAGTATATGAGAGACTCCAGAAGCTCGGGATTCCCCTCGGAGGTCATAAGCATCTCCATAATGCGTGGAAGCGGAATCAGCTCAAGCGCCGCCATGTCCTTGAGCTCATTCTCCACGTCGGTGATGCTGATCGTATCCACGGCCATGTCCATGGAGCCACTAGCTGTCGACTGCTTTTCCTTTCGGAGTCGCTCTTCTTCCTGCTCCAGTGACATCCGAAGAGCCATGTAGAGCTGAGGGTCCACTTCAGGATCCACACCAAACTCGCCCAGGTTAGAGGAGAACCTCATGGAGGACGAGGAAGCGCCACCGCTGTGCATTATAGCTGAGTTCAGCACGATGTCGCTGAGCAGCATGTCGCTGCCTGGCTGGCAATTCAAATAGTGGCTTGTTTCGTTGTTGTTGGTAGAGTTGTACAGCGCCAAGAGCTTTTCATCCGTATCAGCGTCGTTGCAGATGTTTACGATATCTATGATTATGTTGTTCTTCTTCAGGAGCTTCCCCAAGGAGACGTAGTGGGCGGTGTCCTCCTTTATCGGACTGNTCTGTGCTTCAGCGCCAGCTGAGCGGTCTGTATCCCCTTGACTACATCGCTCTCTCCATAGGGAAGGATGCTGTGAAGACCCGCAAGAAAGTGCCCAAGGTCGTTTGACGGCGCAGTGATCAGACGAGAACCCCTCCCGGCGAAGCATATGATGCCAACCGAGTTCTCGAAGTGCTCTGACAGCTTTGCGCTTGCGATGAGTCCTATCGCCTCCAGCTGAGCGGCCAACCGGCTAGGCGAAAAGTCAGCGTTCCTGGAGTACTCCGAGTTGTCAACGCAAATCAGCGTTGCCTCTATACCCATCGTCCCGCAGATAGCCTTCAAAAGGACACACAAAGGACTATAACGGGTTGCAAAGTGCCTGACCGAATACTTTGAAATCTATGTGTAATATTATGATCCCTCCAGCGGGTTGCTGCGTGGCACTATGGCCAGGCTAATGGTGCCTTGGCGGGGCGACCTAATGGGAAGTAAAAACTTCAATTTAAATATAACATGTCAAAAACACATAAACGTATCTGTTATTGACATATCTATCCTATACATATGAGATATATCAGGTGTATAGGAGATATATGTCTAATTCCATCTGTCCAATTGTCTGCAACACATAACAATGATACGCCCAGTTAGTAAAATAAAATCACGCCATACGGTTGCAACATACCGAAGCAATACTGCGTAGTATAGCTTTGCGTTTGTCTGTTTTATAGCAGTTTTGATTACGTCGCATCTGACCCAGTGTGCCACCCAAGAATCCTCCGCTGAACAGTCACACCCGTAGAGTACTCCCACTATACCTGTCGCTAAGTTGCAATGCCCAATCAACTAAAAATTTAACACGACGGCAAACACCCAGTGGTTATTTTGTGAACCACCATGGGAGTGCCGACCTTTTATCGCTGGCTCTGCAGCCGCTACCCCCGAGTGCTCCAGGATGTGAAGGACGACCTCAACGAACACGACGTAGACATGAGCGACGTGGAATCCTTTGAGCTTGCACTGCTGAGCCCAAACCCGAACGGCGAATTCGACAACCTCTACATCGATATGAACGGGCTGATACATCCTTGCTGCCACCCGGAGATGCTGGTAAGCACGCATCCGTCAAAGCCCTAACATGAATGCAGGAACAACCGCCGTCTGAGGAAGTCATGTTCCAGTGCATATTTGACTACGTGGATCGCCTTTTCTACCTCATTCGACCCAGAAAGCTGTTATTCCTGGCCATCGATGGTGTTGCGCCGCGAGCTAAGATGAATCAACAAAGGTCGAGACGCTTCAAGTCCGCTGCGGAGGCTGATTTGGAAGCTGAAGCATACGAAAAGGTTGCTGCGGAATTCAGGAGTAAGAACGTTCACGTGCCTCCAAAGGAGGAACGCTGGGATAGCAACGTCATTACACCGGGTACACCGTTCATGCATGAGCTGAGCAAGCGCATCGTAAAGTTCATTGAAGATAGAAGAAGGACACATGAATCGTGGTCTCGAATTCATGTGATTTATTCAGATGCCAACACGCCAGGAGAGGGAGAGCATAAAATCATGAACTTCATTCGCAACCAGAGGCACTCGCCGGAACATGACCCCAACACCCGTCACGTTCTACACGGTATGGATGCAGATCTGATCATGTTAGGGTTAGCTACCCATGAAGTTAACTTTTACATCGTCCGTGAAATCGTTAACAACCTGAACCGAAGCACAAAACCTGAAGATGAAATCAGGAAGACACTCATAGCAGCACAATCGAAACCGCAGGCGAAGGAAGATGCCAAGCTCAGGAGTGACAAGTCCTACAGGTCCATGCTGCGTCAGAACTGGAAGCCTATGCAGTTCATTCGTCTACCGGTACTGCGTGAATACCTCTCTCATCAGTTCGACTTCCCCGGTGGTTGGAAATCCGGTGCCGGAGGGGGAGGGTCCATCGACTTTGAGCGCTGCATCGACGATCTCGTGCTCATGTGTTTTTTCTGTGGCAATGATTTCCTGCCCCATTTACCTTCAATATCCATTCCGGGAGGATCAATCGACCAAATGATCCTGCTGTACCAGAATATTCTACCGAAGCTTGGGGATTACCTCACCAATGAAGGAGAAATCAACATGGAGCAGTGTGATAAATTTGTTTCCCTTATCGCCAAGGTAGAAGACCAAGTCTTTAGAAGCGAGCAGGAATTTAAACAACGCCGTAAAAACAGAATGCAGCAACACGAAGATGATCAAAAACCGGCAAACACCGAAAATGGAGCATCTCATCGAACTTCCATAGGCGGTGAGACGGGAGAGGCACCGGAAGGGGTACAAAGGAGCTCAAAGACAACCACGGAGTCAAACCATGCCCATTTTGATGTTCAAGCTGAATTCAAAAGACGTTGTGAAGAGTTGCTGAAACAGCATCGTGAGATTGAGGACCCAGTGGAACCGATAGATCTCACATTGAATGATCCGAAGCTTTGGAAAGCTGCCTACTATAGGACTAAGTTTAATCTGTCTGAAGGCGACGATGTTTTGGAGCTTGCAAGGAATGTGGCTACTCACTATATAAGAGGAATGTGTTGGGTGCTTCGTTACTATTATCAGGGCTGTGCTAGTTGGGGGTGGTACTACCCGTTCCACTATGCTCCCTTCTGTTCTGATCTTAGCTTCGAGGGATTGGAGTTCACGTTCGAACAGGGAACGCCTTTCACGCCGTATCAGCAGTTGATGAGTGTCATGCCCATAAAATCGTCCCATTGTCTCCCTCCTATGCTGCGCACTCTAATGAATGACCCAGAGTCACCAATCGCAAATTTCTACCCAATCAAATTCAGAGAAGATCCTAATGGAAAGCGTTACAAATATCAATGGGTTGCACTTCTCCCTTTTATCGATGAAACAAAGCTACTGAACTTGGTTCAGCCCATTGAGGCAGAGTTATCTGAGGAATACCAGGAGCGTAATTGCATAAGGAAGGAAAGACTATTTGCTGGTAGGGGTGACGTTAACAACTTTATTGGGGAGCTTACAAAGATAAATGGACACTTTGAGTTTACGTCTGTATCTGAAAAAAGACACAGTAGTAAATTATTAGAAGGAGCTGTTATTCCTACACATATCTTGCGCATTGAAGATTTGGTTGATGACAATCGCACCCGCGGTTTTAACTGTGAAACGGCTAAGCGTATGATCATGTGTGTTTTGGATAAAGGTGATGCACACTTTCACGATCGTCGTTTGGAAAAGGACAGTGGTGTTATTAGAAATTTCAACCGTGACTTCCACCAAACTCATAATCAGTATGATCCCCATAGACATCCGAATACTGACGCCAAACGTCCAAGAAGGGATCAACCGGAAGGCCATAAATACGATAATCATCACAAGGATGTATCCAATCGGTTTGATGACGGCGGACGTAAGGATAGTGTTAAACCCAGGTACGATGGTGAACATGGGAAGGGTACCAACCCAGACACGAGCTCAGGTTTCAGCAAGCGACGTAATGTGGATGGAAGACCCGTGAATTTCTCGTATCAAGGAAAGGAACGACATCAACACCAGGGTCAGAGTAGCTCTGTCCAGGATTATGGAAATAGTAGAAACACTGAAGGCGTCCATGTTCGAACGCAACGTGACCGGCCCTATCCACCCAGATACGACAGCAACCGTGACACTACCAAAAGACACGGTGACGGTCGAACAATGGGTGATCTTACAAAGCGTTCAGCTGAACATTCTGGGGGACATCACAGTGGATACCCTAAGAGTCAGCACGACCGTTCAAGACCACACGATAGCAGTCAGAGATTTCGTGGAGATCATATTGATATCGCAGGAGGAAGTCGGGTACACAAAAGACATGACCAGCAATGGCAGTATAATGAACACCAACGAAGAGATCACGGTCATTCTAGTGGAGACAGCAGCAACTCACGACACCAAACGTCCCGTCATCACTCATCTACTTCGCGCGTAGATGGTGATAGAGCCAAGTACTTGGGTGGACTCAAGTTGGACCCACCACCACGCCGTCCACCATTTGTCGCTGGGATTAAGGTGCCACAACCACCCTCAGGTGGATCCTCAGCAGAACACTCGCAATCGAGGCGTTAGTGAGTACATCCATACAATAACATCAATTGTATGTCGTGGTAAACTGGCAGTATAGTGTAAGCGCCGGTGCGCTGCGAGCATTTCATCGCGCCACGGAGCATTAGCACTTAACCCTTTGAATCTAGGTGATCATTATCATTTGTAATCATGGAACACGGTTATGTAAACGCCAATCTGGTGCCGTTGCGCCACCGTGGCTCACGCGAATTTGCAGCCACGCATACGGACATTCTGTTCGGAACGGATTCTTCCCTGAAGGAAACGAGTTACCGCAGCAGCTACACAGCGAAGTCTGATAAGCCGAATGCAGATCATGCGGGATCAAGCGACAAGTTAGTGGCACACTTCGATGGACGTACTACCTACAAGGCTGATTTCGTGGAGCACCAAATACCGGTGACGCGGCTCCTGCCCACAATGGTCCAGCCCAGGCGACAGGTACCATTCGAGTCCACCACGACATACAGAAGAGATTTTAACATCATGCCTATGCCGGACAATGATAAACCAGACGCTGCGGGCAATTGCCAACCACCGAGATGAAGTGGCTTGACTGCCTAAACACCACGACGGAAGTGTGAAATACAACATCTAAGTCTAATGTCAATAACATGGTAGACATGGATTCCCCATTCATATATGACAATAAAGTGTGTTATTCATCCATAAATATTGCATGTCTTTCCCCCAGGATGACCTAGGGGTCTGTGTGACGGCTGTCTGCACATTGTCATGCCACCAGACACGACGGGCAACATCAGTTGTAATCAACTGTTACCATATTTCAATTGCATCATATTAATACACAATGGCGCAACAGAGAGGTTCGCTTATGAACTTCAAGATCCCGGAAAACCTGGATTACATGTGCCTCCTACGGCCACCAGGTCCGGATGACTACGACCGTCTGAATGCCAGTGACGCAGATGATCCGGAGACATGGTCCCCTGATGACATCGATACGGCCATTGGGGTGGTCACAGCGATCACATCACGCAATCCGCAAGACTGTCTTGATGTGCTCACGACAGATGTCTTCAACAACGCTTTTAACCTCATGCGCCACTTTCCAAACCTGAGTAAACCGCAACAAATGTCCGTGTGCCAAGCATTCTCAGTTTTCTGCAACCGGCTACACGACATCCTACAAAAGGTCCCACCCAACCCATACTTCAACAGCAAGGACACGGCAGAAAACCGGGATTACATTGCTCTGGAGAACAAGATTGTCTCATGTTGCCCATCAATGAGTGCTGCCACGTCTTCCAGTCTGGAGGGACTGCAGGTATCTCCAAGTGATATGGGACAAATCCTACGCTCCATGTGCCATGTCTGCACATTTCTCGTATGTACGACATTTAAATGTGCCATGGCCCCCCCGAAGGACAGCGATAAGGCCTCAAAGTCAATCGATCTGTCGCAAACAAAGAAATCTAAAGGTGCAAAGGGTGGAGGTAAGAAGAAGAAGCAGGATGAGGGTCACATCAACAATGTTGCCCTGGAGCTTCTGGTAGACTCTATGCTGGTGATCACTAAAACTGCCATTACCACTCCATTCTCAGGAGAATATGGAGGAATGGGACATCCTGATCGTCCTCTGTTGAGGATGCTGTTGGAAACCCTGATGCTATGTCTGAGCTCCAGCATCGCCGGCTCTATTTCAGACAAACTGATAGACGCCACGTCACAGATGATGAAAATTAACTACAATATAATGCAGGCAAAAGCTGAACTCAGCAAACAGAAGAAAGCCAAGAAAAAGGGGGAGGGTGAGGATGGAATGCCAACCGACGAAGCAGAAGAAGACCCGGCTGCAGTGGCTGATAAGGAGCCGGATACGTCAAGATCAATGGATGAAGACCCCTCAATGAACGATACAGAGTGGATATTAACTCTGGTAGATGAAGTTAAGAAGGCACACTGCGCAACCATTGCCGATACCATGGAGGCATTGCGAGAATCGGCTATACCCGATGTGATTATGAAGGAGGTTTTAATTTCAATAAAGGAGAACTTTGTTCTCCAGACCCACGGAGGATCAGGACAGCTGATGAGTTTTGCAGTGCAAAATGAATACACAAATATCGGCGTATTCATTGAGCGCGCGACACGTAAGCTGCCTAAGATTATTCTTTCAAATATGGATGAACTGAAACAGCTGTTTGACATCCCATCGTACAGCTTGAGGAAGTCCATTATGGAGTCCATAAAGGCATTGATAATAATGTCTAAAAATGAGGATGCACCACAGGAGGAAGAGAAGGATGAAGGAAAATCTTCTCAGCAAAAAAGTGACAGCGACTATAAGGAATCTGCTGCAAAAATGTGCGCGCAACACCGTGAAAACTTGTTACAGTTACTACTTGCTAGGCAGTATGATGTCTACATGTACGCACGTGCCTCTCTGCTGAAGGTATTCCAGGAACTGGTAGAGGCTGAAGCCCTCCCGATACGTTGGTACGTTACCACGGCTTCAGTGGCCCTTGCCAGGCTTATGGATAAAGGTTCTCAAGTGAGGCAGCGTGCCCTTAATCTGCTCACCACGATGATTATGGACGCCACAACCAAACGCTTTAAGCTTCCGATGAATCTAGAGAACCTGAAGCGTGATCTGGATATGATCAACTCACAGATGTCAAAACTGAATGCTATCACGTCAATAGCTTCGGTGCCAATACCGACCGATGCTCCCCCTAGTGATGGTGCAGGGACACAGGAGGCTTCAAATCCGGGAGAAGGGGGAGAAGATACTGCTGCAACGACCCAACCTGCTGAACAACAACCGCCGCCGAAGCCGGTTGACAAGGAGCAGTTGTTAAAAGAACTCAATCAGGATCTGGGTGAAAACATTCAGCTAGGTGATGATGCGGCACTTAATACAATAAGAACCAAATTGGAACTCGCTCGGGAAATGTACTCCGATGTCTACGAAATTGCGGAGATGGTGGACAAATCAATAGCCATTTCAAGTGATATGTTGCAATCCTCAGTTGAAACTGATCAACGTGCAGCCATTAGGTACCTGGCAACATGTCATCTCATGGGTGTGGGCGCAGCTTCTGCTCTTCTTCCAAAGGTGTGGGTGTTATCCTGGTCCAACAACCAAAATGTTGTTGACACTGTCCTCAACGAGTTTAAGAACGTGTTCTTTGCGAATGGTGATGACAATACGATAGCAATGCGACTTATCAAGCTCCTGTCCCGGAGCCATCTGACGGCATTTGCTTCTATTGAGAAGATATTCGAAGTTAACCTCGCCCGCGAGCAGCCCTACTTTACAAACCTGGACAGGCTCATTGTAGCATTGCTGCGCATTGCTGTGGCACCGAACTATCAACTAGGGCGTGATCTGACGCCGAGGGTCGCTCTGGGTGTGATGCGCCTCCTGCTGTGGTCGTCCATGAGGAGCAAGTCTCCTCAGGCTCAGGCTATTCGTGCCCTTGACGATAAGAAGTTAAGCGCAATAAAAGGGTTACTCCAATTATCCATTGAACAATCTGCAACTATCTTTGGTGAAATCTGCCTTATCCTGACCAAGGCGACAACATCCAAGGGTTTGGAGGAGACGGCAGAGTATGTCCTCCAGTTGTTCATTGGCACTGTGGGTACAATGGATGATGGGTGGTTCCGTATGGCACAATGTGTCGTCGATGTCACATACATACACTGCAAGTTCGCCGAATCTTTGTGGTCGGAGCACTTGGGGAGCATGATAAAGAAGCTCACCACAGGCGAAAAGGGGAAAACCTCACTGCGGCACCTTTCACAAATTATCTTCCTTGCTGGCCATGTTGCGATACGTACAATTATCAGCATGGACAGGCTGCAGGCGGATCTGAAAGGTGTCCGTGCGGAACTGGAGACCTTCGACGGAGGAAAGGGTCAAAACGATGCCTCCAATCAAATGGGTATGGCAACAAGTGACGAACAGGAAAGGGAAATCTTCGAACAATTGTGTGAGAAGAACATTGTGTGCGATAACCTTCTGGGTGGGCCCCTGTTCAACCTCATCGTGGAGTGCTTGCACGACCCAATGTGTTTCATCACGGATGGTGTAGACGGGGAATACAAGTGGAATAGAACACACCTAGATGCCAGAAATACGATGAAAGAGGATTCATTAAAGAAAATAGAGCGTGAGATCACGATCCTTAGGACCTGTGCAGCCATAGCGATATGCAAGTACGCAACGGTATCCAAAAAATTCTGCAAGTCGTTATTTATACGTGACAAACCGGGATCTGACTGGTGCATATTGGAGGTTATCATTTCGCTATTGCTGAATAAGCGCTTAGACCCAGAGTTTGACCCGAAAACACTACCAAAGCAACAGCATAAGTACTATTACCTCAAGGAGCCTGTTGGAACAACGCTGCGATCTACGTTGCTAATTAGCTATGGTGACCTTCTGTGCCGTCATCCAAACCTTCTGGATCCTTGGAATAGTGAGGTGTGTAAGATTATCCTTGATCGTAATGACAGAGTTCGTGAGACTGCTGTGCTGGTCTTCACGCATCTAGTCATGAACGACATGGTGAAACCAAAGGGTAAACTCATCGACGGTATGATGTTCCTAACGCTTGACACGCATGTAAAAATTTCCGAAAGTGCCAAGACCTTCTTCCACGAAATTCACAAAAAGAATCCCAATACCATATACAACTGCTTCCCTGAAATGATCGCAACGTTAGCACGAAACAAACGCAACCAGTCTATTTCGCGAAATATATCGATACTGAACATGCTTCTCAAGTTCATCAAGAAGGATAAACACGCGGAGTCCATCATCGAGAAGATCTGTATTAGGCTACAATCAACTGAAGCTACCAATAGGATGGCCATAATCATATACATCAACGTGCTGCTGAAGGTAAACTACGATGAAAAATGCATGAAAAAACTGGTCACTTCTCTACCACTGATGACACATCTACTTATAGAGAGTGAGCTACTGCTTGCAGCCCTTCTGCTTATATGCAAGCGCGTCAAGTCGTCCCACGCCTCTAGGAAGGGAGGTGAGGCTGACAAACCCGCTGACAGCGGAGAACAAGCTGCCGAACCCCAGGGAGCTGAACAAGGAGCAGCAGCGGGAGGCCTTTCTGAAAATGCGTCTCTTAAGGATATGGCGGAGGAGTTGATCACAAAGCTGCACGCACTATTTGGGGAAGGCAAGTCGGCACGGGTATCTCAAGTGTCAGCCTCCGCGGAGTCTATTATAGCTAACGTCGAGGCTGAAGCTAGTGGACAAGAATCGGCAAACGATGCCGAGAAGCTTTTTATCCACAACTTCGGATACGTTTCTGCCAATGCTGACCAGGGCTTCAGCGACGACGAAGCTGAGGCGGCGCCTTCACAAAAGGATGGACACCCAGGATCTGCAAGAGGCTCTGCGCGTGTTAAATCTGAGCCTGGTACTGGGGTGAGCAGGGTGCCCGTCAAGCGGGAACGTACAGTCAGTGCTTCTGCAGAAGCCACACCTAAAGAACCACAGCCGAAGGGCAAGAAGAAGAAGGAACCGGTGCCTGCTGATGTTAAAACAGTTAAAAGCAAACGGGCTGTAAAGCGTCTTAACGAGTTCGACTCCTCTTCCGAGGAAGATGATGATTGAACTTGTCGGAACATAGGGTCCAATGAACATTGCTTATGATTCAAGATCAAACATGTACATGTATAATAGTATTTACATTGAGGTATATGCTGGGCTTGAAAGGTCGCTAGTAGAAAACATTTAGGCACCTATTACAGATTAATTCTGTTAGACGTGGTAGGGCACTGTCTCTTCACATAGGACCACACATGGGTAATGTTGTCGACGAAATTCGACCCATTTCACAAGTTGGATTTCTATATGTGCAATGGATGCGGATAATGTGGATACAAAAGCTGCCGAGTTGACGGAAGTGTCAATACCTACCAATAATGTAGACAAGGATACGAAGAAGTCGGCGGTGAAGAAGGCTACCAAGGAGGTAGACTCAGGGAAGAATACCAAAAAAGTTAGCGATAAAAAGGTACACTTCGTGTAACGATGCTGTTATACACACTTTTTCAGGGAGAGAAGTCCAAGGAAGCAAAGAAGCAGAAGGTCGTGAAGGCTGAGCCACTGCCAAGCGTCTTCAATAAACTCGGCCAGAAGCATATCACTCCACCAAAGGTAAGGGCTACTTCTGGGTGTTTGTTATCATTGACGATGCAGGGCGACGGCACGCGCGGGTTCTATGAAAGCCTGTTGGAAGCTAACCCGAAAAGCGTTATCGCAATAGTTTACTGTGTTGAGCATGGACTGTTCGGTGGACAAAAGCACCAGGAACTGTATGAAAAGTATCAAGAGCTGCGTCGGGGAGGTTACCTGAAGGGAGGAAGCGGAGGCATTCGACCTCATGCCATTAAATATCTGGAGAAGGCTAAACCGGCCAGGAACGGGAGATAGAGATGTCTACTTTGTACATATATCGATAGCACTAATGCAAAGGCTGCAAATGCACACGTATAACCACTAATTTTTAATATTACATGAACGTGTTGTACAGATTAGGTATGTAGTTTACACTTGGCCTTCTTAGATCACTGGTAAAGCTTCATGATGGTAGAAGCCAATGATTTCCACTCCTCGCCGTGGGATGTGATGTTCTCCGATACCTCAAGTGTATAGTGCAGGACCATGTCCAGGGTACCCTTGTCAACAGCAACTGGTACCTGAGAGATTCGATCGAGCAGCAGATTCATAAACACGACGCCACCACGTGTACGAAACAGTCGTGATAAGCTGTCTTCTTCCTGTTGAAACTTCAGCAAAATGGCACAGCACCGTTGAAGTGCCGTCTGCCGAGCTCCGGTCTCAGATGTTAGCAGGAACAGGTGCCCAGCCAGTGTGAGTGATTCCGCAATAAACAGGAAGCATTGCGTGTAGGAATTAGCGCTCAACAATCGACGTTGAAGACGTGATCCCTCGCCCTGCGATTCCTCCTCTTCATCGCGGTCAAACGCAACCAGTGGCTTTAAGGTGTAAGAAGACGCGAACTGTTGAATCAGCCCAACCAAAGTCGGCTCATCCGCCAATACAGATTCCAGTTCTTCGCATATACGGCAGAAGGCAGGTGCGCAATTTATCATGCAGCAAGCTAGCTGAAGCTTGCTTTCGATACTCAACTTCTTTCCAAGCTTTATCATCAGCTTGCGTCCCTTGTTCAAACCCATGATGTCGTATATGCTGTTGTTACCGGTGGTAAGAGATACAAAGAGCTGATTTAAACGACCTTCACGATCCTTCTGCATCTTGTCAAGCGCAGCCACATGGTTCATGGGACACTGCTCAATGTCCTCTTCAATGTCGCATAACATGTACAGGGCCTCGTAACCGACTTCAATGGTCTCCCTGAGCTGGCGCTCCTTGCAGACTGGGCCTTCTCGTGGCTTGGTGATCAGGTCGTTCAAGTGGATCAGCCTGCGACCATGCCGAACGGAGGCTGCACTGGTCCTACCGAAACGGTTGGGGTTTACATCGCTCTTTTGCTCAGATGGGGTGGGTTCCGTTGTCTCAGAAGCATTGTTACCACTCGTCTTCAGGCCCAGATGGCGCGCATTCCAGCGCCCCGTATAGCTTTGCAGGCGTGGATCCTTGCATATCTGGGTCAAATGGATGCGCAAAATCTGGTCGAATGCCTGATCGCTCATGAACAGTTCCTTCTCAATGTTATCCTGGGAGCGTTCGACACAGCGTGCATGTCGTTCCAGGGTCCTCTGCGATACCCTCCAGCGGCTATGGGAATGCGCTTTCCCTTCCGACACGAGGGTGATGAAGTAAGGATTCAACGTATACCACCCAATTCGACGGTATGTTGCAAGATCTGTTTCCCAAAGACCAGACCGGTCGACTTTTGCAGTTTCACTAGTATCATTGTGACGGGCACATCTTTGTTGCCGCTGACTCTGGTTAGACGATTGAAATTGGTTTGACTGCTGAGAGCCGTGTCCACCATGCTTACGTGGCGGACGTGACGGTGCTAGCTTAGGCTCAGGCAAGTCGAAGATCTCAGATTTAACAAGTTCGCGAGGTCCTCGTGGAACTCGTCTAGTGGCCTTCTCCTGGAGCGCTTCCTGGAATGTCTCGGTTGGATCCCAGACACAATCAGCGCCTTCACCGAATGTGTCATCGTTGAGGTCGTTGTAGTCGTCCGATTCCGATGCGTCCAGCTGTAGACATTCAATGTCCTCGAGGATCTCTCCGACGACGGCTTCATCCGACACAACCTGTTCGCGTGGACTGCGACCTCGAAAAGGGTTAAACATCATTGATAAGATTTCAAGATAATTCCACAGATAACGGAAGAGGTGTTAAGATAGGATTTATAGACCCCATAAAGACAATAGACATATGGGCCAATGAACCGACTCTACTGTGTTATTCATCATAAAATAATGCAAATGTAATGGATTGGAATGCATCCTCCCAATATCCTCCATGTTTCGTTTTCTAGGCTTCCGAGATATGTACCTTAGCACGTGGCATAATGAGGAGCTCTTTGTGTATAGTATATAGCTTTATAGTTTTTGAAATATGTGTTTGAATATGTTGGACACCGCAAGCATTGGTATTGTGTTGAGATTTGAGGGAATGCTACCATTTAGAGAGCGTTTGTGAATGGCTCAACAGCTGTAGTATTTATGTCATTAGACAGGTAGAATCGCGATACACAGGATATTTTATGTTATTGCTATGGAAAAGTGACACATACATCATAATACGTGGTTGTATTCCTCCACTGCTTCCTGCATATGCGGAATCAAATTGATATCACAGTTAGGCACGGTTTATAAACTATAAATTGTATAGATTTCTAATGAAGTGTGTGCCATAAGATGGTTACTTGTGTGATCTGTTGTGTAGGCGCCTCTATACAGTAGCCTCGCCTCACATGAGATGGCAACGTTTGTTGAACCAATGATTTCAGAGAACCTTCCTTGACAAAAAAGAATCTATAATGCTGCTCTCTAGAATAGAGGCTTTTTAGGTCGCAACTAAAATCCAGACTAGACCTAAAAGACACAATGGCAGCCTTCCTTAGATTAATACTCGCCATCGCAATCGCCACACCGTTCACCCAGACGGACGCCCGTATCCTAAGACATATAGGAACAAAAAAAATACTGGCTCCGACTGTAGCTCATAATAATGCCTCGCCCCAACACAGTGCCTTCTTCTTCAAGGATACCCAGCGTCTCCCGGATGCAGCTAGGGCTCAGGGGAAGCACGATGGCCAGCTTCCAGGCACCTCTGAAGGCGAAGTCCAGGGAAACACACCGATTAAGACTGTGGCGGTGATAGCTGGTACGACGGCAGTTGCTTCCGCGGTATGTGCCGCCTATGTCCACAGGCTCTTTAGACACTACCTGTATGACCAGTATGTGCGTCCGGACGCTCCAGGCATTTCGGAGGTATTAGGACACGTCCTTTACGCTAAAGAGGACCCTAATACAGTTGCGATGAATCATAGTTCTGGGTTAAACGTGCTAAAACTCATCCTTTTGAGGCTAATCGAAAGGATCCCGTGGATCAGAGGGTTGTTGAAGAGCAATATCAAGCGCATCCCCATTGGCGACGCCATAGAGGAGGGCTCTGTCACTGCGCTGTTCTTCCATTCGAACAATGTACAGAAGCTTCTGCAGGAAAAGGGGTACAGGGATTTCACCAAGAGCCTGGAACAAATACAAGAGGCCATGAAGGCAAGTGGGAGGAAGTTCCAGGTGGTATACATAAATGTCGACCAGAAACAAGTGGATGCTGTTGACCACTTCAAGGATATGCCGTGGTACGCCATTCCATTTGGCGATAAGAAACGTATCACCCATTTATGCCAGCTGTATGACATCACGGGAATCCCGAGCGTCGTCCTCGTAAATTCCGATGGCAGCGTAATCAACGACCGTGCGTTGTATCTCATGGCGCATAAACCAAATAACTTCCCTTGGAAGGTGGAGACGCCACTCGACCTCATACCGGAAACTCTGGTTAATGGGAACAACCAAAAGGTGGGGAAGGACTCGCTCAAAGGAAAGATAGTTGGGATCTACTTTGGAGCTGGTTGGATTAGATCGAACAAGGATTTCAACGAGAAGTTGCAGGAGTATTACAAGGCATTAAACGAGAAGACTGATGGTAAATTCGAGATTGTCTACGTGTCAAACGACAAGAATCAAAACGAATTCGAAAAGGAAATGTACGACAACAACAGTAACTGGCTGGCGGTCCCCTTCGAAGAGGCGGATTCAAGACTCATCCTCCAGCAGTACCTCAAGGTCCCCGTCATGCCATCCTTGGTGCTCTTTGATCCCAGCGGAAATGTCATTACGCCAGACGGACGCTTTTATGTGGAGGCAGATCGAGCAGCCAGTGCACTGCCATACAGTTCATACCTTAACAACACTGAAAAGCACTATGTAGAAGACGTAGCGGTAAACGTCGACGTCTTTGCACATGAACCCGTCGTCGTCGTTTTTGCTGATGATGTTAAACCAGAAGAACAGCAAAATATCGAGATGCAGCTCAATGAGGCGGCAATAGAGCATGCAAACTATCGCAAGGGCAGACAGCTAAAGTTCTTCATCTCAAAGACCACCGACAAGCGCACTGATGCAGTGAGATCGATATGCGGAGTCCACAGGTCTAACCGTCCGCAAATTGTGATACTCGACCTCCTAGCACAAAGGGTCTACCACAACCCCAAAATTACAAACATCGACCAAGGCTCCATACTTTCCATGGTAGATGATTTCTACAAGGGTAAGCTGAAAACCAGAGCCATCAAAATTGAAGGCTAAGGAGCGGTTAAGCATACCATAGTTCTCATTGCCAGCGAAAAACAGCTTAAATGGGACAATAAGGTATCATCTAATCATTATTCCATACTGTATACAGTGTATGTTGTGGTATCACTGTAATAAGGCGGTGTTATTTTGACCCTGTTGCTAGATACAATAGGCTGCTCATCCAACAGGTTACAGACGACCCTCCTTGGGGTAGAAGCTGCCGCTAGTTTGTACGTCACCACGTATGTTGCGAGCACCGATAAAACCTTTGCAGACAAAGTACATTTCCTTGGATTCCGAGCGACAGGCTCTGCAAAGGTTTACAGTTGTCCATAAAATACCAACATCAGAGTCAGCATATAACAATGGCATCATGTGTTGATAACTCACTTCGGCTTCGCAGAATGTACAGTGTGGAACAGACTTTGGAGGTAGGTCTTGTAGTTGCATAGTTGGCCACCCATAAAAATCTTAACCACAAACGCACCACCAACGGCAATCAATTTCTCCATTAGAGATGCTGCCTGCATACACAGCTCCGTGGAGTTCAGATGGTCGTCCTGCTTTATGCCAGTGCAGGCAGGAGCCAAGTCACTCAGCACCTATATTTAAATATGTAAAAATGTGACAATTTGTCTCACATAGCAATATTTATATATATATATATAACGTATAAGGTGCATGACTAATGTGAATGCCTCAGTAACACGAAGTAATGGCAGATTGATAACACATTTATACATACCACATCTGCCTTCGCTCCGCTGAGTGCAGATAACAAATGAGCGTGTGTTGTTTCATCATTTATATTGCCCTTGATGAACGTATAGTTCGGCATCTAAGATTATATGATATATATGTCGTAAATAGAAACCCACCGGATCCATCTGCAGGCGATCCACTCCAATCACCCTCGAAGCAGACGCTCCAGCCAGCGTACGCTCGAGGCATACCTGCGACCAACCACCAGGGTAGCTCCCAAGTTCAACCACCACCTGGTTCTTCCTGAATAAGAGGTAGCGGTCGTCAAGTTCAAGCAGCTTGTATGCTGCTCTACTGCGATAGTTGTCCTGTGCTATGTTACGCAAATCATACAAGACCTACCATTTGCGCCTGCAGGGTGTACCTGTCGGTGATCTGCCTCCTGATCCATGCAGCACTGTGCGTGGTGGCATTGTTTCGAACACGGAAGGCCCGCATTGTCTAACGGATCAATGGAGGGACAGAACACACACATAACGTTAGCACAGGGATATATAGCATCACCTATACGAGGCATTCCCACATCCTTCCGGTGGTGTGAGATTACACAAAAAATGGCATGACGATGCTGTAACGGATGTCGAACCCCCATCAGCCGTCGTTGAAGCATAACAAAAGGGTGATATGGCACCGATATAGTTAAGGTAAAACCCTTGATGAACACAGCTATAACCTAAGTCGACACGCCAACGACGCGATGTTCTCCCGTGGAAGGGCTGGAGCACGCGGCGCAAGACGCGGAGGCGCCTTCGCACGGGGTGGTAGAGGAGGTGGAGGTTCGGGTGGAGGTAAGGGGCAAATGTAACATCACATAATGTATTGTAGGTCCAACTGGTCCGCCGTCTGAGGTTATAGGTATGTGAACGCTTTTTACTCCAATATATACCCGTTTGTAGAGGCCGGCACAGTCGTACACGATTGTGAAGAGCAATTGCTTGTAAAAAGCACGCTAGATGCGAGGGTGCCTTACTTCAATGGACGTATATTCCTCGCAAATAAGCAGGAAATAGGAAAGGTGGATGAAATCCTTGGTCCTGTGAACGATTACGTAAGCCCTGTTCTTTATATAAAAATCATGATTAATAGTTGTTCTCTGTCACAATGGCAGAGGGTTTTAAGGCTAAATCCTTCAAGGCCAACTCGATCGTATATATCGACCCGCAGCAGACTCTGCCTGTTTCACGCTTCCTAACTAAGCCAGGGACGCCTAATCAGAGCGATGGAAAAAAGAAGTCGGTAATCAAGGACAAGTCCTTCAAGAGACATGGTCAAAACAGAGGAGGGAGAGGTGGAAGGTCATTTGGACTTGGTCGAGGAAACTCAATGGCCTTCCGAGGAGGCCTCTCGCGTGGACGAGGTGGTGGATACAGAGGTCGCGGGTAGATCATGAACCAATATCGCTAATAACATATGACCCTATGCATGCTCTCCTCCCTGTTTCACTGGCACCTGTTTTTGTGAAGAGCTCTCATAGCAACGGCTCCTGAAAGGTCTTTACCAAATGAAATGTGTCACTTACAGGTAGCCTCGGCCTTTTATGAAACGTGCGTCTACGTACCCGTATTCCATCATCCTAGACAAAGGCATATATAAGAATATAGATGTTGCCACTCACTTCTTTAGCAGCGCCTTTGATAGGGTGGTATCGATGCCAAGTCCAGTCCCCAGGCACTCCTTGCTGATGTACTTGGTCTTCATCGAAAGTTCGTGCCCCCTCTTGAGCAGACCAAGAATGATGTTGCGATTCTGCAGAACGATAGTCAATAAGTTGTCGCTGGAAGATACCGTGGATGCGCTTTTCATAGTGCTAGCTTGGAGGTGATTGCTGCGGCCGGAGAGTGGCGGCAGCTTGAGATCTGGAGCTACAACGGAATCACATGGACCCATTAGCATGTCTGTGGTTGGATGCTTCAGCGAGATAGGTGCATAAGGCTTCATTGAACTCATTCCTGCCACAGAAATGATACACAGGATGAGGGTAACACCCACCGGCTGGGCGTCGTGTCAACGTATCAAATGGACGCACGCTTGTTTTGCAGTTTGTGATATTCTCATCGATGTAGCAACAGCTGCTTACGTCAACCGACAGGTTGTGGTGCCCAGTTTCCAACGCACCCACTTGTTGTTCCACGTTCACAGCCTCCACATGTGTCTCCTCCTCGGACGACGCCCTACGGAAATATTGAGGCTCGTAGTCATGGGGAACTCGATCTTCATAGTACATGAGACGCATAGATAGATAACGGTTATCAGGAAGCGGGGACAGTGATTGTGCTAGCAGCACCAGATCACGTAGTACTTTGACTGTCTGCTGCTTCACGTCCTCCTTGTCTGCACTGACAGTCACGGTGCCGTGGAGGTTACTACGGTTATCGGTACAGTTGCTCGCGGAAACCTGAACTGACGCGTCGCTGTAGGCGCTTTTGCCTTCAGGAGATTCAATGGAGGCACCGCCACCATACTTTAAGGAAAACGTGTATGATTCCAGAGCAATGTTCTGGCTGTTGTGAATACTAACAACTAGTTCCTTTAGATATTCACGGCCCATCGCATCGAAGACGCCATTGTCGATCCAGTCTAGCAGTGCTGCCGACTCCGAAATCGAACGTGTCAGACGCTTCAACTGGAGACCACCGATGACAGTGTCTTCAAAGACAGATTCGGCAAACAGGTTCCTCAGGTAAGCAATGGAGGATATACCCACCTTAACGAAGTTGCGAAGCACATTCGAAGATTCAAGGGACGTTATCATAGACATCGCGAAGAAAGATTACTGTTGTGTGATAAAAGGTGTAACCAGGCTGTGGCGCCGAGATATGAGTATCCAAGGATGGTGGAATCTTATATAAGTTCAGAACTATAGTGACATGTCAACAAGAAGTCGCATTTCAGTACAAACATGTTATGTGATGAAGATCCAACGCAGGTAGAAGGAACGAAGAAAAGAACGGTATTTTCCTCGACATATGCAACCGTATAACACACATTGCGGCTAAGCTGTATTTCTGTTGAAAATAAAAGTCAGCACAGTAACCGAAGGAACGCGACTCCCGTAGTGTGACCTTCCGGAGGGTTACCGCATCACCCCGTAGTATCTCATAATATTTAAAAATACGGTCATAAAGATGGGAGAATCTACAGATGGTAAAGTCCGGTCCAGATGGAGCCTGGTAAGTGGAATCAACGAAGTCGTCGTAACAACGAATCAGAGTACCAGCAAACGCTCCTCCGACGGCACGCCAGGGAAATCAGGTATGTTACTGAAAAAGAGTTTACAATGGATTATAGGCACCGCTAATGGTCGTACCTTGACGCCAGCTGAATGTATGTTGTACCGAACATCGCCAATCAATTCAATCTCAGTGGCAAGTAATATTGCCAGCGCCAAGGAGGCACTCAAGGCAGCGAAGCAGGAGGAACTGGTGAGGAACAAGATCAAGGAGAAGCTTAGCAAAATCAACATCACCAAAAAGTTGTTGCCGGTAACAACCAGGTTGGGACTCAAGCCACTGGCGGTGGACAGTCTTGGACGAGTGCTGGACGAATCGGGGAATGTAATGCAGCACAAGCCAATTATGCACTCCAGCCTGAAGATTAATCAGAATTTCGAAAGAGAAAAACGCCAGAAGGAGAATGTCGCGGCGACTGCTGCCTCTGATCGATCAAAGGCAGATAAGCCGGCTAAAAAGGTTGAACACTCACAGTATGTTGATCCCACGTTGAACGCCGTAAAGGTAGGTGTATTAAGTTTTCTGGATCAATCCTTTCCGCAGAAACGGCGACGGATGGCGCTCAACTTCGTGGAACCGGGATCCTACATAAGGCAGGAGAGACAGCTGCAACGTCAAATGGAAGACAAAGCGTTAGGAATAAACCATAAAAGTATACAAGGACAGAGGAAGCGCATACTAGAGTTGCAGGATCGCAGATTAAATGCTAAGCACAGATTAGAACTTGCAGAGGAGAGAGGAGTGGCCCCGGATGATATCACCGACAACCTGGAGGACGTCAACCCAAACCTCATTCCGCTAAAAGCGGGTTCACGCCTTGAAAATAAGGACTCATGGGTACGTTGTCACATAAGATAGATCATCATGCCTCAGGACGATGACGAACCGTGGTTGGAGTGGTGGGACCGTGGCATCATAATACTAAATACTGGGGAGGACCCATTCAAAACTATGAACGCAAGGAAACATCAAACGCTGGATATACAGCCCGATGCTTGTATGATAAACGATAAAAAGTTCAACAACTATATCGAACATCCATGCAAAATGGATGGCAAAAAAAAGAAAGCGAAAGAGACGCCGTCAATCATGCTAACCAAGACGGAACGCAAGAAGCTGCGGAGGAGAAAACGACAGGAAATGTTCAAGAAAATACAGGACAAAATACGAGTCGGACTGATACCGCCGCCTCCACCAAAGCTGAAGCTGTCCAATCTCATGCGCGTGCTCAAGGATCAGTCTGTGGCGGATCCATCGAAGGTTGAGAAACAGGTGCGGGAGCAGATGGAGGAGCGGTTGCGAAACCACGAAATGCGTAACGAGGAGCGCAAGCTTACCCCCGAACAACGTTCGAAGAAGCACGCGAAAAAGTGGCAAGTTGGCAAAAATGAAGAGATCGAGGTCGCACTGTTCACCTTCAAATCGCTGGCAAACCCGAAGGTTCTGTTCAAGGTGGATATCAATGCACAGCAGTTCCACCTCACAGGGTGCTGCATCGTGGCTAGCCATGCCCCGTCTATAGTGGTAGCAGAAGGTAAGCCCCTTCAAGTCATATGTTTCCGATGTCAAATATATGTAGGCAGCAAGCTCTCCATCAAGAGATACATCAAGCTGCTAATGCGACGCATCAAGTGGGAGGAATGTGAAATGCCCGACGGTACAATCATGGGAAATCACGAAGCAGGAACCAAGTTCTGCAAGCAGATATGGACTGGAAGCGTGAAACGACGCAACTTCTCCAACTGGAGCGTCGCATTTGCAGAGTGTGACGAAGAAATCACGGAAATACTACGGCCATTCAAGGCAGTACACTACTATGAAATGGTCCAGAAATACAGGGACCCCCTGGAAGATATCTAAATATATTATAACCACATATTAGGCGATGTCAAACTAGGTATCGAAATAGGTCCTTGGCAACCTGAAACAGACGTGTATACATCCAAACTCGTATCACTTACGCAATTGTCCACGCAATGGACCACATCGTAATGCTGCCCGAGGCACTGCCCAGGGGGAGGCACCTCCAACCCGCGTCCTTCCTTAGCGGCCTGTGCATAAACCTCGTTACGATGTTTCACCCTGCCAACGCATTCCTGGACAAAATGAGCACGTTTAACAGAAAGGGAGTACCAACAAATCAGGTACAGGGTCGTAATTGAACCAACAATATCTTAATAATAATAACAAAGTCACATACTGATTTTGCCGTTATATATACATATACTCTATGAAGCTTTAATGATCTAATCAAACTAATACAAGAAAGTTATACATCTGCGGGTAAATACTGGATATCACATGGGATATGTCGGACAAAATATGAACATATCATCGCATCAACTTATGCTGTTACTATAGCAGGGCACTTACATCGTAGAGCTTCGTGAACTTGGTACACTTCTCCAGGCATTTTGGCTCCAGCTTCAAGCGGGGATCCGTCTGAGCGTCCTGTTCGTCGGTAGGAGGGATGTACTCAGGGTACTTAAAAAGGAATTTTGGGCGATAAGGGTACGCCATGGCGTAAAATTATAAACACAATATGGCACGGTACCAAACAACATCGGCGACGCGACCCACGCCCGCCTATTCCCTATTACTCCGATCATCCACAGGCGGATGTAATCGTCAGCATTCATTTAACCCTAGTATATAGGTTACACATATATGTAACATATATATGTGCGTTTTTTATTATAAAGATTATAGCAAAATGTGTGTGGAACACAACTTGCAGAGGGAACCATCAATGTGTATGTGCTAGCACATCGAGGCTTTTCAGCTGAAATAGACTGCTACATATGTATGCAAAGTGATTTGAAGGCTACATATTGGCCATCCTTATTGGAGATGAAATTGCCTGTATGTCGGAATTCTTCAGAGGATGAGAATGTCGCTTCCTGGTAGTTTAAATCACCAGTTATCACTGCACATATGGCGTGGGAGAATATTATGTGTTGTAGTTTTTATTTAGTATTTAGGTGTGGTATCCCTTGTCGGCACCGCCTGGCAGAGTAGACACGTCGACCTCCAGGGGTAAATGTGATACCGTTGAATGGAAATTCCGCATGTGTTAAGTTTTGAAGTTTAGTGACGCCACCTTGAATATGGAGAACATTCCCAGGTGCTGCCAAAAATATCAAGAGGAGAGCGACTCCGAGTGCTGTTCGTGCGACACATGCAGTTGCGAGTCAGGCCCATGCTGCGGATCTTCGGCATCCAGTGATTGTTCATCCTGCAGTTGCTCACCGCGTGGTGGTTCTGGAGGCAATAAAAAGTATATGCAGGACCTCGATGCAATTAAGACGTTCATCACCGACATCGCAGAGCTCATCAGACAGACCAAGAATGGGACCACTGACGTCGTTCATAAGCCAGCAGCCGAGAAGGAAGTTGAGGTGGCAGCTCCACAGGAGGTTGAGAAGCAGCCGGAAGAGGCTGCATCACCGGCATGCATGGACACAACTCTGGAGCGTGAAATCGCACACATGGAGGAAATCATCAACAACACGGAAATCAACCTCAAGAACAACTATGCGCTGAATGGCGCTGTTCCTCTCAACTTCCCTGTTTACACCCTCTCGCCGATAGGGTCGCCCTGGTCATNTCATACGGCGCATCGACTGCCATGGTCAGCGAGATGTATGACTGTTGTACAAATGACCACACCGTAACGGATACCCCCAGTTATTCGAACTCTCCAATCGCAGGAGAACACGTTGCCTGGCAGAGTGGCTTTGATATGCCGGCGCAATGCGAGGAGGAACCTGACCTGGACACCCTATACTCACGAATGGTTGCTCTGGATCTACATAGCTACATGTACCTTGTGGAGACCGTATTGGACCAGCGAGTGCGAATCGAAATGGCCCCAGCATTCTAACCGTATCGATGACTTATTATGTGGATACTGGTGCTCATGGGGTCTCTCTCCCCCGAGAGTGTAAGGAAAGGCACTAGTCATTACAAGTCACATCAACAGCTTATGTCGAGTTCCTCAAGCGCAGCACGGATGAATTGCTTCCGATCAACCGCAGTTTGCAACTGCGACCACTCACCGCAACTAATCTCAACAACCTAAAACATGGGTGTAAAATGACATAGTAACATACCTTCCAGCCAGTGTGGGCTAAGATGTAGCGCTTCATACGTGTAGAACCGGTTTCAACCACGCTCCACTTTCCTTCAAGGTCGTCGCGCATCAACTCCCGACCACTATATAGCACTATCCCCTTCTTGCTCTCGTTAGAAAAACACAGGTCTATCAAGTAAGGAGAGTTGTAGTGTGGAGCCACACGCACCAGAACGTCACGACGACCCAAGTGGTACAAAATGTCTGCAAGGTGTGTATGACATCTAGCGAGAGGAGGGGCCTCATACCTGAAATGTGCTTCGTTGCACGCATTCGTCCCTTGTGGAAGTGAGCGTCCTGACACTGTGCGAATGTCATTCGTGGGTTGACGTGATCACGCATGCTGTCGTCAGGGTCCACGTCATTAGGATGCAAATCCGACTCCCGATGCTCCTGTGCACGCATTGCGTCACCAAACGTCTCCAGAAGGCTCTCACATAGTGGCAAGTGGTTGCCAGATATCAATGTAGACTCTGCAGCTTCCAGAGCCATCAGCACGACGGTGGATTGATGGTCATATTCCGTTACACTGTGTCAAGGTTACAGTGGGAAAGTCACACTCACCATGGGAGACTCATGGCCTCTAATAGTACCTTGAAACGAGGATCACCTTGATAGCCCATAACGCAGAACGACCACACGCTTGTAATTACATTGCGTGGCCACATGTGCCTGAAACAGGATGTTATTGTGGTGATGAAAGACGTACATGGCTTCCAGAGTGGCGAGAGGAGAGTCGCACTGTTGCAGTTCCATCTCAGAGAGAGAGTTGGATAGATGCTCCAAACATGATTCGTACAACTGTGGGAGCTCAATATTCGCGTCAGCAGCTGCAAGCAGAGCTTCACAGACCACGTTCAGACGACCCTTTAGACTATCGAAATCCTGGAGAATAGCATTCAACAGCTTCACATATGACTCCCGATGGTAGAAGCGTAGCTTATAAAATGTCTGCAGAACGCGAACCAACTGGTGACTCGATACTCGGTGCAGAATCTGTGGTTCCTGGAATATACATGCTTCCTAACAATATACGGAAACCTACAGCAATTATGTTTTCCACGCCTGCACGCATGAACTCCGGGCTGAACCACCCAGTGCTGTATACTATGTTGTATATATCCGCCCAGAGTCCTAAGTTACGCGAATACGTGACCTCGCGAATTCGGAGAGCAAGGATCCGCAGAATAGTTGTAAGATGAGACATCCTTATCCGCCACAGTTCAATGCACTGCATCACAGATACCAATGCAGAAACCTTCAAGCTGTCGTACTCCCGTTCGCATTCAGAGACGTTCTGGAGCACCTGAGACACGAAACGGCCACCAATCTGGGTCCTGCGCCCACGCGTAAGATGAGCCAGGCAGTTCACCAAAAAGCGTGTTGGGTATTCCTCAATTCCGTCTAGGATGTGGCTAAGGATCTTGTCTCTGAAGTCTACGAAATCACATTCCCGATGTAGCGTCTTGCATATGTTCAGAAGCATAAGCAGGTCGTCATGCGATAAACTGTGCAACTTCCCCCGAAGAAAACCCTGAGACTCTTCGAAGATAGACCGATATTCGTAGGAGAAGTAGCTGAAGCTGCGGAGCACACGCATAAGTAATCTGAGCTCAAATTCGGGAAGACGGTGTAGGCATTCCTTGTATGCAACGTCGAGGTTATGTTTGGCACGTAGCCCACCAGAATAACACGCCCATGTGAAGTCGGCAAGTTGGGAGGGTGACAGTTGGGTTATCCTCTCGGAAACATAGTCGAGCATCTCCGGGTATGCTACCTTTGCCTGTTGTAGACGAACCAGCGCTTTTATTGCGTAGGACACTGATTCAGAGCTCTTGTCCGACTTGAGCACGCTATACATTATGATTGTGTAACTTGCAAAACCCACTCTAACAGATGTGAAGCCAGGATGGAAATCTGGTTGCCCGAGTTGGTCTGGCACTGACTGAGGAAAAGCTCGAAGCATTCCCCGGAGGAAAGAGCCGAGCCGGAACTGGAGCCATCACCAGTGGGAGATGCGAAAGATGCGTATTTTTGGCAAAGTTCGGCATCAACCACGCCCTTCCGGGTTGGACGGCCGAACTCGGAAGACACACGAGACACCGCCTCCGAAGGCACCGAATCATGCAGCAAGGATTCTCCATCAATTCCCCCCTTGCAATGAACGATATCGTGGCTATGCAGGTCAGCTGTCTAAAGCAATATTAAAAATGATCAGATGAATACAACGCACCGAGGCTATACCAGTAGAAGGAGCAGAAGAAAACGTCCTTCGACGTAACACAGCGAAACACACATAACGTATACGCGATAGTTGTGTCATAATCATCTTAAAATTAAATGTGAAGTTATCATGAGCGTCAATCGGGCATGAAAGGGCTACGTGTAGTTGTTGCGGCGCAGGCGTTCAGCCTCCAACCTGTGACATGATAGAATAAAAAAAAAGCTTAACATACTCTAGATGAGCGAGCTCGCTGTTGAGACTTGAAATCTGGCGTTGTTGCTTATCAACAGTCGAACCCAGGCGGTTGCTGCAGACACATCAGAGAATAGCATTGATACAACTCACGCTTCAGAACGTGCACGCTCCAGCTGTTGAGAAAGGAGGCTGTTCACCTCCTCAAGGTCGATCACTACGGACTGTAACTTCGACAGCTCTTTAGAGAGACGGTTCATTTCATTCTCACGATATGCGAGCTCAGACTCCATGGCACGAATCTCGCGCTCGTCGTACTTTGGAGGGTCGACCATATGCGTATTCAGCTCAATCTCGAGCTGGATGCAGCGCTGCTGGCTCTCTTCCAAGCGTTGGCGGGCATCCTTCAACTCGTTGGTGCGCCTGTGAAGTTCTTCTTCACGAATGCGGCACAGTGTCTGCGCTTCATCGAGTGCCTTTGAAGCAACCTGACATCGACGTTCCAGCTCCTCAATCGTTCCACGACGCTCAAATGTCCCACTCTGCAGCACCTCAATCACCACAGAAACCATGTCACCGATACAACGGTTCCACAGCGCCTTGCGACGTTCACGATCCCCAGAATCTAGCATAACCAGTTCCAACTGATAGAACACGTCATCAACAGTAAGCGTAAGCGGACTCCCAGCCAGGAACTCCTTCAAGGCGCTGCATAGCCTGGAGAAGTGATGCATCACGGCCATGTCACCAGCAACGACAACGGGGTGAAGGCGAGTTCCCGTAATCATTGGCTTATCCATATATGAAACACGAGAAGAACGCTCCATTAATTGAGATTGCGCTTTCCCAACGCGCTCAATGAGATCACATATCACGTCAAACTGACGCGTGTGGCGACGCACAAGCTCCTTGCCTTGTGTCTCGTCGTAATAGTAGTGTTGGCCGGGTTCATCAGTGTCGGTGTCCGATGAATCCAGTTCATAGAAGTGGTCCTCGTCCATTGTAGTGTCGGAGCGACCATATGAAGGGCGTTGGGGGCTCTCGTAGTCAGTGTCGCTGCCATCAGTGTGATTAGCCAAGTCACGCAGGTGGCTGCGCAAACTGGACTTGATGGTCTTCAAGTAGTAGCGCATATTAGCGTCCACATCCGTTATAACGTGATTCAAAGCGGTATTTGAGTCCGCAGCATCCGTACGACGGCGGGACCTCTCCTGTGGCCGTCCATGGGTGGGATCTTCTGCAGAAGGCTTGGCAGGCTCCGTAACTGGCAACGTGACCACTTTTCGCTCTGGAGGGTTTTCCAAAAGCTTCTGGTATTTGTCTTTAAATGATGCGGCTTTTGCGATATGCCCACGCAAAACAATCAGAATACCGTGCAGGTCATCCCGCTCGCATTCAGACTGTGCTACAGAGGGCAGGAGAGAAAGTGCCAACTCGCACAACGATGAACGTTCCTTGAGGAGAGCCTCTATGCGCCTCTCAAACTCGCTCAATGCATGTGCCGCACTCGTACAGTCTGACATCAACTTGGCGTTCTCCTGCTTTAGTTGCAGGTGTTCCTCCTCGTTAACTTTTATCACCATAGATAGTTGCTCAATCTTCACCTGGCATTTAGTCAGGGCATCCTCGTAGTGGTTTTTCAAACGATTGATAACTTCGGCGGGGTTCTTCTTGTACAGCTGCTGTACCAGGGTCTTCAATTCCTTGTTGTGAGCCTGGAATTTCCCTATCTTGCTAGAGAAGTCAGCACGTAATATGTCACTGTTTACTTGCTCGCACAGTGTCTTAACAACTGAGGAGAGGGAAGCCCCTTCTGAGTGGGCATGCGACAGCAAGGCAGCACTAAGACCCTGCAGTTGGTGGCACAAACCAGATGCTAAACTGCTCAACAAATAGTTGCACTTGAGAACGTTGGAGACTTTGTCCCTGGCATAGTTGACCTTGTCTTGCATTGAGGTTGCATCCAGCCTGTCTATGTGGTGATCCACCATGCTCTTCTGAATTACATCCAAAATGCTGTAGTAAACCTTCTGGTCAAAATTGGGGATCGAAGAAAGATCTAATGAATTGAGATCGGTGCTTGATAGGAAAAACGGCTTAGCTTCGCGAATAGAAGAGAAGACAGACTTCAGCGCTGCACTTAGTGTTTCCACCTTTGATGTGAGAGCCCGCTCTGAACGTTCCTTCTCTGCCAACTGGGATGCAGACGCAGTCAAATCAACAGCACTCCTCTCCAACGATTCATTAAGAGATGACACGGAGGCGCGGAGGCCCTCAATCTGCGATTGCTGGATGTCCAGCTGGTTGCGCAAGCGCCCTTCAGACTCGGACATGGCAGATACCTGCCGTGCATACTCCGTGTTGGAGGAGCGCTGCTGCTCAAGAGAGTACCGCAACTCCATAACAGACTTCACAAGATCAGCGTTGCGAATGCGCGCGGACTCCAACTGTGATCTGCAGCTTGTCAAGTATTCGTCAAGCAGCTTGCAACGACCCTCCAGCTGGATAATGGAGACACGGTCCCGGATTGCGTCGTGAGGAATTGATTGTCCCCCGACCAGCAGGGATTGCAGTTGCTTCACTTCCTCACGCAGTGCGACGATCTCGCTACCAGAAAAGGCACTCTTCTCTTCAAGGGTGCGGATCTCGTCAGTTAAGCGGTTGTTCAAATCACTCAGATCGGTGTTCATTTGCTTCAGCTTGTCCACCTGGTCATCGTAGACGGCGCATTTGGCACGCATCGTGTCCAGCTCGTTAGAAGTATGCACCATGATCGTGGATTGTTTGTTGAACTTCTGCAACAATTGCTGGGCGCTGTGGAGGTCACTCTTCAGGCGTGCAATGGTCATGAGCATTTGGAAGCGTTCCATTGAGCTATCGTGTAAGCTGGCGAGCATGGACGATAGTTTAGAATTGTATAGCTTGTTCTCATACTCCAAAATCTCACCCCTCTCGTCAAGCACCTTGTCATGGTTCACCTGGGACAACGTTGGGGTGCCACACTCAGAAGACACAGTCTCCAACTCATCCAGAGAAGCACGGGTAACATTTCCCAGAGCATCTGTTACCGTGTGTAACAGTCTATCCAGAGTTAGGCATCCAGCCGCCCTGGCATCTGACGACAGAATGGTGTTTTCACGTTTTAGACGATCAAGCTCGATGTTCAAGGCTTCCAACTTGGCGCGCAGAGCAATGTTTTCGGACTCGAAAATTGATATACGATCGTTGAGAGAGGAAAAGGCCTTCCGCACGTCGGACATGGTCAAACCGGGCTTGAGAATCTGATCGTTATCACACGAAACGACAGTGCTTGACGGTTGAGCACCAGACAATGCATCAACCTTTACCTTGTAAGGCCGTAAAAGTGCCTCAGTCTCATCTTGATATGCCTCCAGTTTGTGCTGTGCCATTGTAAGCTCGGAAAACAACTCCCGATTCTTAGCCTCCTCCGACCTTAGTCTAGTTTGCAAGACGTGGTTATCCTCAGCCTCCTCAGCGTAACGCTGAATTTGTTTCTGTAGAACGGATATCTCGGCCTTAAGTTCCTTGACCTTTGTGTCCTCCTTAAGAACAATGCTCTCTGGTGCTACGTCTGTTGCCGGTGCTCCCTCATTGGACCTCTTGAAACCAAAAGGTACAGACTTGCCGGCCTCAATTTCACCACGCAATTCTGTGGGTTTATGCTCCTCCGACCTTAGACGTTCGTTCTCGCGCTTCAACGACCTTATGTCATGCATGTAACGTTGGATCTTCTTCTGTAGAACCGAAATCTCGGTTTGCAGTTCCTTCACCTTGGTATCACCAAACAGAGGCGATACCGGAGTCTTTACAAGAGGTTGAAGCAGAGGAACAGCTGGAACCGTAGGGAATGAGGGTATGAGCTGTTGCTCGGATGTTGCTGAGGCGATGCGTAGGTTGAGTGCATCCCCAAAATCACGATATAGGCGACCAACGTTCTCCTGTAATTTGGAATCACCTTCGAAAGGCGTAAATGGGTACTCAACCCCGTAATAACGAGATGAATAGTTCAAAGTAGGGTGCTTCCCTGCTAGAGATGCAGCCGAGATGGCCTCCACACCTTGGAGGGAACCGTACACATCGGAATGATAGGCACTCGTTGAGCAGTCCCTATCGTCAAGGAAGAAACTTTCGAAAAGATCCTGAAGGTATATATCACGGTCTGTCTCCTCTGCCTCAATAGGAGATTCTGCAACCGATGAAAAAGTGAAAAAATCTCGGCAACCGACCTAAAAGCGGGGAATCCTCACCCAAAGCAGGACATGGGAGAACACTCAGGTAGCATTGCATTGCAAGTGCGTTCTCAGTTTTGAGCAACCGCCTTTCCTGCAAAATCAGCTGTTCACACTGTATGTGCGAGAGGCCGTGCAACTTAGACAGTTGCTTGCAAGAAACGTAACTTGCATCTGTCATGCGAATCAGCTCTTTGGAGTAGTGATGCTCCATGCGTAACTTTTCAATCTGCAGACGAGACATCGCATAAACTGCATCAGAAACCCTCACAGCCAACTCGGTGTTCTCCTTTGAAAGCTGGTACACTTGAGACTCAAGTGACAAAACCTCATCGTGCTTACGTGATAAGGTGCTGATGAGGAAATTTACATTTTCCAACTCAGAGGCAGAATTGGAATCAATCTTACCCAGCACACCATCCAAGCCGTTTACACCGGCAACTGCAGAAGTGCTAGGAATAGCTGTAATTGCGCCAGAGCTGCCGAAACAAACGGGCACGCCAAAGAAGCTGCGTAAGTGCTCCACCAATGAGTGGGGATGCTTCTGCAGGTACTCAACCAGATGAGGTTGGATACACTTCATCTGGTTGAAGATACGTGACAGCAGCTTATCGAAAAACACTGAGCTTTCTGCATCGCCGGAATGCAGCAGATCCGGAAACCGCATCTCCACAAGCTGCATGTTGCGCCAACGGCGCTTATAGTCGCGCTCGTAGTTCTTCTTGTGTCGATAGTTCTTGTAGACACGGAAACCGGCGGCGCGGGAAGCCGCTGTATCGCAGTTCCTGGCGCCTGAACGCTAGTTAGTCATATAAAGTACTTTATTCATCACACTGATATGCACACATTCGCAATACCGCGGTTCCAACGAAGCTAGCGGCGCATGTATAATACGGGCTGCACGCGGAAAGGAAATTATCAGTAGAGCCATGACGATGATACGTTTACCACACACACCGGGGTATAAAGGTTGTAATAACATACCTGCACCCGGACAAACGTCATCCCGAATTTTTTTCGGCATTACGACTTGCAAATCACGACATCGCACTGCGAAATATGTGACGGCTCAGCTAATGTTGTGTCTAATGCCGCATAAGTATACAATAAAGACAGGAAAATATTCCGCAAAAAATTTATTGTGACACAGATGACGCGTTCTACCACATGACGCCTGCGACAACACCGAGTAGGCAGTCGCCACCACCATCTATCGTGAACATTCCCTTTTAATAGGCGGTTATCGGTAATTAGAGCCTACATTTTCTGAGAATACAATATGCAAAGAGTAGTCTCTTCCGCTCTCCAAGAGAGGCGGACCATCCATCGAGATGCGTCACCCCAAAGAGTCGACTTCCAACAACCGTTGCTGCTAGACATGAAACTCATGGAAAGCATACTTTTCGAGGTCATGAAGGAACACGTTCCGCAGGAAGTCCACGCAAAAATCGTGGAGCTTATCAAACAAAACGACTCTGGTAGCATCAATGTTGTCAGACAGAAACTCCACCACCTAGACACCAAATACTGGCCGTATCTGGCTCGTGCTTTGCGCATCTTATGCGCTATAGGTAAGTTGAAAGGGCATTTTCATGTGCGCTCATCTCATGGAGGTGGCTGACTTTTGCTTCGTATCGCTGCTGTTGCTCCCTCTACGCACCACCATGCAAGCAGATGCGTCATAATCACAAACTAAACCTTGAATGACTTACGAAATCACAGGTAACACGGCGGACAAGACTCAAAAAAAACGTAGAAGAGATGCTTACGAAAGGGGCGAAAGCACAGACGTCGACTTCAAGGGATACGACCACACCCTGCGTGGCTCACTCAAGTATTTCAAGGTAACGAATATTCATAATGGTAATAATCAATGTTCTCAGGAGAATGGAATGCGAATGCAAGATCTGTATAGTCATATTTCCCACATGCGGATAGACTTCGTGCTGACGGCCCACCCAACGGAAACGCACAGGCTCACCAGTCTCATCCACCACAAGAAACTATGTGAGCTCATCATGGAATTTGACGGTACACTTTGCACTCCTTTCGATGAGACAACGGTATGAAAAGCATGGAAAGACGCTTTGAACTTACGTTTATACAGCTCATCAAGGAACTTGAGAGGCACATCACCCTCATGTGGCATACGGACCAAATAAATCGCCAGAAGCCAACTCTATTCGACGAGGTATGCACGATGAGTTTGGTTGCCAATCATTCTGTCCAGGTGTTATCCATTGCGCACCGGGTCAAGGACCCAATCTTCGCAAGCGTTCCAAAATTCTATCAGTACATGGATGAATTCTTCGCTCAAAATGGGATGCCCCCATTGCCTCTGGAGGCAAAGTGAGTTGGCAATAACTTCGGACCAGATCAAATCCATTATGCAGGATATTCAACTTCTCCTCATGGGCTGGTGGTGATCGTGATGGAAACCCCTTCGTAACGCCTGACATGACAAGGAAAACCGTATGGTATAATCAAATCCATGCGTGCAAGTTATACCTGGATATGGTAGGGCAAAAGATACACTTCAAAGGCAATCACAATACAGGTTGACCGGCTTACGGAGGAACTACCCCTTAAAGAGGCAACTGATGAATTTAAACAATATGTCGCAAATATGGAGGCGATGTTGTCGGAAGGTGCGGCGCAGACCTATAATGATAGGGCCAAAGATTACTTTGAAAACGATTTTGCATACATTCTGCCGGATGAACAGCCTGATGAAGTTTATCGTAGACTCCTTAGACATATCGGCACACGGCTGACCGTAAGTCAGATTTCCACTTTCAGAAGAAAATCATATATGTGTAGGCCACAAAAGTTTTGGCACGTAAACAACTAACCGACGATGAAACCGCTATCAGCGATGAAATAAAAAAATATGCATACGTATCAAACAAAGAGATCATGCAGCCACTCAAAATGTGCTACAAGTCCTTGTGTGAAGTAGGATGTGAAATACTGGCAAACTCAACACTCAAGGCATTCATAAGGTGCATGGACACTTTTGGTCTCTACCTACTTAGACTGGATATTAGGCAGGAATATGACAAGCACAACATTGCGATGAATTACCTCATAGAGAAAATGAAGCTTGCACAGAAACAGTACACAGATATGGAAGAACACGAAAGGCTAGAGTTCCTTATTAATATCCTACAGGATGAGGGAACATTCGATATCACGGAAGAAGTAATAGCTGGCGCACCGGAGGACGTGATAAACGTCTTGGAGACCTTCAAGGTGGTTGGCGAACTGGGATGTGAGAGCATACACGCCTACGTTATATCCATGTGTAGCAGCGCTTCGGATGTACTCCTGGTAGAACTCTTCCTTGAGAAGGTATCCGCTAAGTATGGGGACGGGGTGTCACAAAGATCTATCAAGGTGGTGCCTTTGCTGGAAACGATTCATTCGCTACGCACATCAAGCGCAATTATGGAGTCATTATTCAACCAATCGTGGTATCACAAACACATTGTCAAATACCATGAAGGAACACAGGAGGTCATGATTGGCTACTCTGACTCTGGAAAGGATGGTGGAAGGCTCACAGCTTCTTGGGAATTATACAAGGTATGATATAGCGATTCATGATGATTATCCCTATGCAGGCGCAGAAGAAGCTTTTCGTCGTTGCAGAAAAGTCCGGGATAAGGATGCACTACTTCCACGGAAGAGGCGGTTCAGTGTCCCGAGGGGGAGGGCCACTCCATCATGCAATCATGTCACAGCCAAAGGGGACCCTCAACAACTATTTAAGACTCACAGTTCAGGGCGAAACAATCGGCTACATGTTCGCACTTCCACACGATTGCCTTAGAAGTATGGAATACTATCTCACCTCCTGTATTCGATTCAATGTAAATGTGGAAAACATCCAAGTTAAGTCGGAGTGGTCGGAGCTGTGGGATAATATGGCAGATATATCCTATTGTGCCTACCGAAAGGTAGTTGGTGACTCCGTCGGGTTCGTGGACTACTTCGCCGCGCTCACGCCGGTACGAGAGATGGGCCTCATGAACATAGGATCGCGGCCGTCAAAGCGCACAAATGATGGAGGGATAGGGAAGCTCAGGGCTATACCGTGGGTGTTTGGTTGGACACAAGTCCAACTCAACATGCCCATATGGCTGGGATTGGCGGATGGACTGCAATATGCCATACAGACCGGGAAAATCGAACTGTTGAGGGACATGTACCAGAATTGGCCCTTCTGCACAAGCTTCATGCACTTGGTAAGCATGGTACTGCTAAAGACAAACGCCGCAATCACAGAGGAATATGAACGCGCACTCGTTCCGCCAGAACTTCACCATATCGGGCAAATACTGAGGTGTGACCTGCAGAAGGCCATCAATCTGATCAAGGTGGTGACTGGAGAGGAGAATTTCGGTGACAGCGACGAGGTTGTCCGACGAGGGTTCAAGTGTCATGAAAAGCTTCTAGCTCCTTGTGCGGCGTTGCAAATCGAATCGCTTATGGGGTACAGGGAGAACCCGGAAAACGGGTATTATCACGACTCCCTGGTCGTCAGCATGAAGGCGATCGCAGCGGTAATGCAGTACACCGGCTGAACGCATGGGTAATTGATGTTAAAGACCCATTAACGGTAGTAACATCGTGGAAGGTTGCAATACATGCAAACAAGAGCCCATCGATGGTAAGGTATTACAAGCGTAATATTTAAGGGTCTCTGTGCAAGCGGTATTTAGAGGTAGTGGTGCGGTTAAACAGCCACTTCCCTTTCAATACCGGCGCAGCGCTGCGGTGGTGTACAACCATGTACAAAACAAAATACTTAATGTCAGTAACTTATTAACACAGAAATGTTGAAGCGCATAGGCAATGCCATATGGATGTACATGATACAACTTACTGCTTGACGGATAGCTTTGCAAGCTCCATAACCAGCGATGGCACCGAAGAAAGCTCGTCGAAAGCAGGGGTCCGCATCACGTCAGCAGCGTGCTCTCCGATAAAGTTAAAGCAGTTCTGACGTAGCATCTCAGCGTTGTATAACTTGGAGTACTTCAACATGTAACAGACATTTTCGATATCCATGTTGCGAATGAGCGCCTGCTGGCACAGATCCTTCAGAGCGTCCAAGCCACAGGCGTCAGCAAGACCCATTATCTCGCACATCTTGAAGTGAGTGTGGCTGTGGAAGTCACGGATGCGGGAGGAGTAAATAAACTCGAGCATTTTCATCACTGCGTCCAAGGACCAGCCGCATAATTCAATTACCTCGGGAGAATCCTCCTGGCTCAATATATTGTCGAAATACGGGGAACTCGCAGACAAAATGACCTTGTGGGCAGGAATTTGCTTGTCTGACACTGAAATTGACACATCGGAGTACTTAGTGCTAGAAAGATATGCCCCGATATTGTCAGCCATACAGGACAGAATAGGGTCAAATGAACGGGTGCACTCGGAGCGGTACTGCATAACATGCAGGTCGTTGAGCCATATACGGCCATTGAAACCAGCAAACACGTACAATGCATCATTCACTACAACCATGGAGTTGCGCTGACGTCGGCAGAGAAGCTCGGTATCGGAAGTAATGGATATCCGTCTCCATATGCTGGTGGTCGGGTTGTAGACGAACAAGGAGTTGAACACGCTGTCACCGTCGTAGCCGCCGAACACATAAATCTCGTTGTTGAAGTAACACGCAGAATGACCGCGAACCGCAGGAGGAGCCATATTCCCAGAGCAGTCCACGTGAGTCCACGTGTGAGTGCCAATGTTGTACGTGTAAATGTCGTTGAAGTGGCTCCTCCCAGAATGACCGCCGCTCAGGTAGAGCATCTTTCCGTCACTCACCATCACGTGAGCATTACGCGGGCAGGGCTTCTTCCCGTTGGGCTTGCTCAAGCGAGTCCACGTAGAAAGAGAAGGGTCGAAGCACTCAAGGTCGTTGTAGCATTGCGAACCATCGTAGCCACCGAAGGTGTAGAATTTGTCGCCAGCACGGGTCATAGTGTGGCACGCCCTCTTGGTCGGAACCTTACCAGTACCCTGGATATAACGCACCTGTACATCGATAGCCTCGTCAGGCTCCGTGTAGTCAAAAGCATCGTTCAAATTAGACACGTCAATGGCAAACATGTCAGCGAGCCACGTCGTGCCATCATGGCCACCGTGAATGAACAACTCGCCTCCATACACCGAAGAAGCATGGTTGTTACGGGTAAGCGATGCCTGTGTGAAGCTCACCTTCTTCTTGCTAGAACCAGGCGCATTAACGAAGGTTTCCTCAACACAAAGGTTCAGACGTAACCAGCGGCGCTTAACGGTGTGAAAGGCATACGCATCTGCAAGTGCATGTTTACCAGACCAGCCACCGAAAACCACGAACACCTGTCCGACAACGTCGCAACTGTGAGCCGCACGAGCGGACGGCGCACCAGGCGTACAACTGATGTCTTGGTGAAACAAGAACGTGTTATTGCACAGGGACGGCATATTTCAAAAGAGTCGAGGCAAAACCCTATGGATGTCCTGGGTAATTATAAACCTTAGTCTCGGACAAAGTCTGCACTAAACAATCCAACGACAGAGATGCAGTACGCTCCAATATTAAAAACGCGAATCATGCACCAATGCGTTGTAGATCCAACTTAAGTCAACAGTAAATATCAAGTTATATCCGAAAGTTGGTCCACTCGCACCAAAGATTTTCACCGGCACCGTAAAGAACGACACTAGAACAAGACCCCGTGAATATTACAAGATGATAAATCCTTAACAATCACCATATAAACCGATGAAGGTGATATGTCGCTGTTAACCAGAAAGGGTCGTGAACCAATGAACACTGAATCCTCGATAGACAACTAAAATCGATGATCAATACTAAAGGACACGCTCCAAAACCATTACTAACCACATTAAACCTTCTAATGATACGTTTGATCACAATAGGCGTGGAATAACAACCTCCGTTCGGTCCTCAATATGCTGCTGAACAGCGTCACATTCACCTGGAACCAGGCGGACACAATACAAACGATTGTCTCCGAAAACATGTATAAGGCAATGTCGATGTAGCCAATATAGATATAATGCAGACCGACGGTAGATATCCGAAGAACCTTCAGCACACATTCAACGGACCAGGGAAGCTATCCCCGTGAAACCCGGCCCACAACGTGCAATATGCACAACGAAAGGGGGATTTAAGGTGTTTTCGGTAGACTCAATTGTGAATACCGAAATTGGAACGTGTGGAATAATCCGATACATCGTGGACACAGTAATAACGCGACACGCCCTCCACGGGGAGGAAGGGAGAACCTAACACCTGGATGCCAAAACGCACTGAAACATGCCTAATACAGTTAAGTTGCTATGAAAGATGCAAATCCGCAGTATGTGTCCACCTTAGACTTCCTACGAATATAGAGTTAATCTTGAAAAGACTGCGATGCATGGGAACATAATACGTGGTAATCCAAGTGATGCACATAATATGTATGTGTATAAGTGACACCATATTTGCATGCCGTATGGATCAACGGTGCTTTTATTTATAGATGACCTTTAAGCTTATGACATCAATGAGCACTAAGCTTATGGTTCATACAATGAAAAGAGGTTCTGCCACCGGAGATAGAAAGTTTACTGCAGTTTGGGATATTCTACATAACTGTGCTAATTTCGGCATCGGGGAAGATGATCTGTTGATACGATAAAAAAATAGGCACGGACCAACATACCCTCAGAAGCCAGCCTATCAGAAACGATGTTAGGCCAACAACGATGCCGTTGAATGTCATTGTTAACGCAGACCTAATAGGGCTCTTCTTCATGTAGTTACCCTGAGCTCACGTGTAACCGATATGTAAGACGCCCACCTTGAAGTAACCTAAGCTCATTGTGCCAACCAGTGAAAATAGTGAGGTGGTGGCATATCCGATTATATGAGACTTTCTGCTGCCTGGCTCTCCCAAATAGAATCCGAAGAAGCCAAGAAGTGGGAACGCACCTAAAATGCAAAAACTCCAGAACATAATCCATCCTGAGAAATAATAAACTGAACAATTGGACCACATACCCCTCTTGGAAGGAGTCAATTCATCTTCCACCAAGTATATACCCAGTTCTTCAGCCATCATGTGGCGCAGAAAGAACTCCTTGTTACGGAAGGTCAACTCGACGAGACTGTTGGCGTCCTCCGCAGAAAAGTTGTAACGGCGCGTGTAAATCTCAAACATCTCACCCTTCTCGAGTTCAGGTTTCTCCTCCACCTCCCTAAAGCAATGGAAGGCAATTTGACGGCTGAAACCTACATTTCCTCCCGTCGACGTTCCGAGTCGATGTAGTCACGTTCAGCCCTTTCGCTCACGTACTCACCGTAACCCATTGAAAACGCAGACGCCAATAGATTGCCGATACTGACACATATCGTTTGCATGGGTGGTACAGCAGCGCCTGCGCAGCCAGCAACTACCGCAAACTCGCTAAGAATGCCTATACAGACATGTCTATCGATGTAAAGTAACGTACCATCGAGTCCTCCAAAGACAATCACCTTGATGTAGGGACCACTGCCTCCCAAGTGATCCTCGCAATGTGTTGGCGTATTCTGAGATTCCAACGTGATCGCGACACTGAGAAGATGTTAGAGATATAACAGGAAGGAAGGATGAACAATCAAAACTAGAAGCAGAGAACTCTCAACTCACTCTTTATCCGTTACAGTCAATTTTTTTAACATCTTAGTATAAATGAAGTATGACAAGACTATTTCTCGAACATTCAGGCAGGACCTCAACGTCGAAGCATGGCACGGTCGCAAATTATAGCTTTACAAAATTACATCATACATAATGTTTCAACACACAGATACGTAGTTTAATCCAAAGTTACACTTTAAGTGAATTCATGGCAGCTCCGCCATGAGCGGGAGTTACACATCCCCAAAGAAGTGGATAGCGCATCTCTGACCTGGTGTTGCTATCACCGTAACGGGACCAAATGGGACCACATTTCGAGTCATACCACAATTAATGTGGGTTAAGCAAAGTATCTAGACAGGAAATGGGCATTGTACAGGCCATCGTAACCCAATAGTCCAAACACAAGACATGCTGCGCTTGACCGAAGGACGAAGGCACCGATCATGCTCAGGTGCTCCTCGTCAAGATCCGATAAGAAACCAGTATTGCTAAAATCATCAGAATGTATCGATCCCTCACGGCTGAGGGACGGCGGGTCTTCCTCTTCATCCTCTACAGGAGGTTTGGGAGGATTACTCTGTTTTTTCATGGAAGACCACATAGGGTACAAATTAATAATCAAGGAACCGTACGTTAGAACCTTGACTATAGTACCCCTCATGGGATCGGGGGTACGGTTCCATGCGGCAAAAGCGATACGCACAATGTGACCCAGACCAAACACGTCCAACATGGTGAAGATAAGACGTAGCACAAGTGGGCAATAACGGTCGACCGTAGACCCATGAATCACGTGGCACACGAATCCGCCAAGGATCATGCTCACCACATAGCTTAATAGATTGCAAAAAGCAATGCGTTGCGTCCCCGTAAGGTCCAATGGTGAAATCTTCGGCTCACCATGCCTAGCCACCTTACGTCTGTTCTTGTTTGAGTTAAGCATCATCTCGTTCAAAAAGGAGGTTGGAGGCTCCATGGTCTCCTCGTCGTCGTCACCCTCAAACTCAGTTTTGGAGAGGGAATTCAGACGGTACGTAGGGTTCGCAAGCACGCGGTTCTTGCGCTGGTAGGCGGCCTCCGAAACCAACATCTCGAATGCTCAGAGACATACACAATTCATGAATAGTCGATTTGTTGATTTGGAGCCTTGATAGTGTGGGAAATTCCGTAGTCTGTAGGCCGCTACAACACTCACGGGCGAATAGGGAAATGCAGTCCAAAGAGGGTGATGGGCAATGAAATTTAGATCTCAATCGATACAGCAAGATGCTACACCCCCAACTGCAATGAATTAAGTGCACTGGTGGTTGGAAGCACGGCGACAGCGGCGCCGCCCACCTGGGTATCATGCCCCGAACAGGTGGGGGGAAGACACTAAGCCACCAAAGCGACTGGCACGTATGCCATTAAACAAAAGTGTTATCCGACCACAATGGCGGACGGATCAGCTCTTGGGTCGACACAATATGTGAACTCCCAGAGGGGAGCAACCGGTACGTCGGAACGCCCAAACAAAACGACATAAACGCACAGAATTCCACCTAGGAACTCAGGGAAAACCATTCGAAGCTGATGGTTTGTATGAAAAACAAAGACAGCAACTCGTTGTCAATTATGGCAAACCGCCGGGAAATGCCTTCACTGACGAGGATTGTTGGAAGGTCATAGGTACGTGTTTCATTAGTAAAATGGACATGCTCAAACGTCTTATTAATGCATTGTATGTTATTATGGACGGAATCGCGCAATAAGTGCTTCTAAATGGATACATTGATGTGCAGGGTCGTTCTTCAACACCCATGGACTTGTGCACCAGCAAATTGAGAGTTTCAATGACTTTGTCACCTATCGCATGCAAGAAATGATAGATCAACACCCACCTATTGAGATAACGTAGGCTAATACGTCTCTATAAGACATACCTTTGCGCAGACCTCAGCCTCAATACCACCCTGAGGACGAACGCGAGAACAACATCCTTTACAGACTGAAGTTCGGTCAACTCTCACTCAACAAGCCGTGCGTGGAAGAAAAGGATGGAGTCCTAAAGCACATCTGGCCACAAGAGGCAAGGCTAAGAAACCTGACCTACGCTTCGCAAATCTACGTCGACATCGAACAGGAGACATTCCTAAGGGATGAAGCGACGGGAGTGGAAACCTTGCAGGAAAAGATTACATACCCCAGAATTGGATTGGGAAGGATCCCCATGATGCTGAAATCGGCCTACTGCTGGACGAAGAGTATTAGTGAGGATGACCTGGCAGATGTCGGTGAGTGCCCATTCGATGAGGGAGGATATTTCATCGTAAATGGCGGAGAAAGGGTGCTCATTGGCCAGGAAAGAATGGCAAACAATTATATATACATTTTTAAAAAGAAACAACCCTCAAAGTACAGTCTAGTCGCAGAGGTTAGGTCGCAACCTGAGTTCTCCCAGGGAACGGTGCCATTCACAATCATGATGAAGTCAACGCTCGGTATCGCCGGAAGCAGATTTAAGTCACACGGGCAGCTGGTGGCATCGTTGCCATACCTAAAGGCAGACATACCTATTGCCATTCTATTTAGGGCGCTTGGATGCGTTGCCGACAGAGACATCCTGCAGAGGATAGTATACGACTTCGAAGACAAGCAGATGCTTACACTTATGAGGCCGTCTCTTGAGGAGTCGGCGGATTATGCTACACAGGAGGTATGCTTGGATTTCATCGGGAAACGTGGGCCAACCGTCGGAGCACCGCTCGATGCAAGAATTCAGTACGCACGAGATTTGCTGAGGCAGCACATGCTACCACACGTCGGCACGGAAGCTGGCTGTGAAAGCAAAAAGTGCTACTTCCTGGGATATATGGTCCACCGAATACTGTTATCGAGGCTTGGAAGAGTCATCGAAGATGACAGGGACCACTTTGGCAAGAAACGTCTCGACTTGGCGGGTTCACTAATGGCGTCGAGCTTCGGTACGCTCTTCAGGAAAATGGTCAAAGACACCAAAAGGATATTGCAGCAGCAAATAGATTGTGGAAGGGAGTTTGATGTAGCAGGAGCAGTCAGAAGCGCAACGCAGATCACACAGGGTTTGCAATATCAGCTGCT
>LNAC01002096.1:0-41640 GCA_002007465.1 Ailurus styani
TTCTCAAGTGTCTCTGCCTGAGGCGGATTCCCACCGCCCTCGCCAGGGGCCAGGCTAAGTATCAGCTCGGGTTCGCTCTCAGGAGCTTTTGTTCCCTGAACGCTTTCCGTTCCTTGTTGGAGGACGGGACTGAAAATGGCGGCTCCCAGACTCCGACCCAGAGAAGCCAAGAGCCTGGGGCCTCAGTCCTTAGCGCGCCTCAGAGAAAAGCAGTCCCTCCCGTCTCCTGGTCTCCAGCCGCGCTCCGAGCTNNNNCGCCTCAGAGAAAAGCAGTCCCTCCCGTCTCCTGGTCTCCGGCCGCGCTCCGAGCTCACCCGGCCTGTGACTGAGTGTCTCTATCTCTGGCGCGGCCCCGTTTAGAATCTCCAAACCCGGCAGATCCTGCAGCCGCTCCCGCACCGCTGCTCCCGGAGGAGGAAGGTGAGTCTCTCCGGGTCTGCCGCCCGTGGGGTCCCCGCTCACAGATCAGTGGCCCGGCTGCGCTTCAGATCACAGCCCAAGGTAACCCCGAGCTGAGAGACACCTCAGCTCAGCTCCGTCTCTCCCGCCGGCTTCTCTCTGAGACCTGGGAGCTCGGTCGCGCTTAGACACCCCTGGTCTTTTTGTGTCCCCGTGGGTCCTGAGACCACACTGTCCCTGCAGGGGCTTCACCCCCCGCTTGGTCTCTGGGGCGACGTCCCTCAGTGGAGGCGACTTCTCACAGTTCTGAGTCTGTGCTCCACTGCTCGCTCCCTTGCCGGCAGCCGGCCCCTCCCCCCGGGGTCTATCTTCCCGTCGCCGCAGATTCACTTCTCCGCACGTCCTACCTTCCAGAAAGTGGTCAATTTTCTGTTCCTAGACTTGCTGCTCTTCTTCTCTTCGATCTCTGGTAGAATTTGTAGGTGTTCAGAATGGTTTGATAGCTCTCTGGGTGAATTCCTGGGACCTGATGATAATCGGTCTCCTACTCGTCCGCCATCTTGCCGCTCCTCCCCCTTTTATTTTTTTTAATGGCAACATTCCATTGTACATGTATGCCGCCTTTTCCTTATCCAATCATCTATCCATGGACACTGAAGTTGCTTCCCTGTCTTGGCTATTGTAAATAATGCTGCAGTAAACTCAGGGGTACATATATCTTTTTCAATTAGTTTTTGTTTTCTTTGGGTAAATACCAGCTAGTGGAATTATTACATCATATGGTACTCCTATTTTGAATTTTTTGAGGAACCTCCATACTGTTTTCCACAGTGGCAGTAACAATTTACATTCCCACCAGCAGTATACCAGAGTTCCCTTTTCTCCACATCCTCACCATCACTTATCAAAGAGATAAGAAATAACCATTCTGACCATTCTAACAGGTATAGAATGATATCACGTTGTGATTTTGATTGTATTTTTCTGATGATTAGTGCTGTTGAGCATGTTTTCACATGTCTGTTGGCGATCTATATGATCTCTTTGGAAGAATATTTATTCATGTCCTCTCTTTTTTAATTGGATTTTTTGGGGTTTTTTTTTGGTGTAGAATTATTTAAATTCTCTATATATTTTGTATATTAACCCCTTATCAGATATATCATTTGCAAGCATCTTCTTCCATTGAGTAGGTTGCCTTTCTGGTTAATGGTTTCCTTTACTGTGCAAAAGTTTTGTTTTTTTGTTTTAGTCTGAATAGTTTATTTTTGCATTTCATTCCCTTGCCTGAGGATACATATCGAAAAAAATGTTGCTATAGCCAATCAGAGTAATTACTGCCTATGTTCTCTTCTAGGAGTTTTATGGTTTCAGGACTCCTATTTAGGTCTTCGATCCATTTTGAGTTTATATTTTGTATGGTGTTAGAAAGTGGTCCAGTTTCATTCTTTTATATGTAGCTGTTCAATTTTCCCAGAACTCTTTACTGAAGAGACTGTCTTCTCTACATTGTATATTCTTCCCTTCTTTGTAATAGATTAATTTCCCATATAATTGTAAGTATTTCTAGGCTCTCTGTTCTGTTTCATTGATCTATGTGTCTATTTTTGTGCCAGTACCATACTGTTCTGATTACTACAGCTTTGTAATACATCTTGAGCTCTGGAATTGTGATATCTCTAGCTTTGTTTTTCTTTATCAAGACCACTTTGGCTATTTGGGGTCTTTTATGGTTCCATACAAATTTAAGGGTTATTTTTCCTACTGTGAAAAATGCTGTTGGTATTTTGATTGGGATTGCACTAAATCGGTAAATTGCATTGGGTAGTGTGGACATTTTATCAATACTTGTCCTTGCAATTCATGAGAGTGGAATATTTTTCCATTTGTTTGCATCATCAATTTCTTTCATCAGTGTTTTTTAGTTATCAGAGCAGAGTTCTTTCACCTCTTTGGCTTTGTTATTCATAGGTATTTTATTATTTTTGGTGCAACTGTAAATGGTGGTGTTTTCTTAATTTTTCTTTCTGCTACTTCATCAATAATATATGGAAATGCTACTGATTTCCATATATTAATTTTGTAACCTACAACTTTATGAATTCATTTATTATTTGTAGTACTTTTTTTGGTGGAGTCTTTGGGATCTTCTATGTATAGTGTCATGTCATCTATAAATAGTGGCAGTTTAACTTCTTTACCATTATGAATGCCTCTGATTTCTTTTTCTGGTCTGATTGCTGTGGCTAAGACTTTCTGTGTTCAATAAAAGTAGTGAGAGTGGACATCTTTGTCTTGTTCTTGATCTTAGAGGAAAAGCTCTCAGTTTTCACCAGTAGGTATAATGTTAGCTGTGGGTTTTTCATATAAGGCCTTTATTATGTTGAGGTATGTTTCCTCCAAACCTACATCATTGAGATTTTTTTTATCATGAATGGATGTTGAACTTTCTCAAATGCTTTTCTGCATCTATCGAAATGATCATATAATTTTTATCCCTTGTTTTGATGTGAGGTATCACATTGTTTTGTAAATATTGAACTATCATTGCATATTTCATATCTCACTTGATCATTGTGAATGATTCTTTCAATGTATTATTGAATGAAATGCTAATATTTTGTTGAAGATTTTGCATCTATGTTTATCAGGGATATTGGCTTGCAGTTTTGTTTTGTTTGGGGGGATTTTTTTTGGTGTTGTTTTGTTGTTTTGCAGTGTCTTTCTTTGTTTCTTGTTTTTGTTGTTTTGGTTTTTTTTTTTTTTTTTTTGCAGTGCCTTTGCTGTCAGTACTGCTGACCTTGTAGAATATATTTGGGAGGTTTCCTTACTCTTCTATTTTTTGAAATACTTTGAGGAGAATAAATATTAACTCTTCTTTAAATGCTAATGAATCTACCTGGTCCTGGACTTTTATTTTTTGGTAGTTGTTGATAACTGATTTAATTTCATTACTAGTAATCAGTCTATTCAAGTTTCTGTTTCTTCCTCATTCAGATTAGGAGATGGTATGTTTCTAGGAATGTATCCGTTTCTTCTAGGTTGGCTAATTTGTTGGCATAAAATTTTTCCTGGTATTCTCTTTACAATCCTTTGTATTTTTGTGGTATTAGTTATTACTTTTCCTCTGTCATTTCTGATTTTATTTATGTGGGTCCTTTCTCTTTTTTTTCTTGCTGAGTCTGGCTAAGGATTTATCGATTTTGTTTATCTTTTCAAAGAACCAGTTCTTGGTTTCACTGATCTTTCTATTACTTTATTAGTCTTCAAGTCATTTATTTCTCTGATCTTTTTTATTTCTTTCCTTCTACTTGCCTTGGGTTTTGATCTTTTAATTCCTTTATGTGTAAACTTAGTTTATTTGAGCTTTTTCTTGTTTCTTGAAGTAGGCCTGTATCAAACTGTATATTTCCCTCTAAAACTGCTTTCACTGCATCCCAAAGATTTAGGGCCCTTGTGTTTTCATTTTGATTCCTCTCCATTTTTTGTGTTTTTTTTTTAATTTCTTCTTGATTCCTTCATTGGACCATTGGTAGTTTGTATCATGTTTAGACTCCATGTGTTTGTTTTTTCCAGTTTTTTTTTTGTGATTGATTTCTAATTTCGTACCCTTGTAGTTGGAAAAGGTGCATGGCCTGACTTCAGTCTTATTAAATTTCTAGAGGCTTGGATGCCTAGATGGCTCAGTCAGTTAAGCTTCTGCCTTCAGCTCAGGTCATGATCTCAGGGTCCTGGATTGAGTCCTGCATCGGGCTCCCTGTTTGGCAGGGAGTTTTCTGCTCCCTCTCCCTCTGCCCTTCCCCCTTGCTCATGATCTCCATCTGTCTCAAAAATTTCTAGAGGTTTGTTTTTTGGCCTAACACGTGACCTGGTCTGGTGAGTGCTCCATGTGCACTTGAAAAGAATGGTATTCTGTTGTGTTTGAATGTAATGTTCTGAACATATCTGTTATGTCCATCTGGTCTAATGTGTCATTCAAATACATGGTTTCCTTGTTGATTTTCTATCTGGATGATCTGTCCAGTGATGTAAGTAGGGCGTTAAAGCCTCCTACTCTTATTGTATTGCCATCAGTTTTTCTCTTTACCTTCTTTAATATTTGCTTTATGTATTTAGGTGCCAGTGTTGGATGTATAGGTATTTATGATTGTTATATCCTATTGTTGGATTGATCTCTTTTGTCACTATGAAACACCCTTGTCTCTGATTACAGTCTTCATTTTAAAGTCTAATTTATCTGATATAAGTATTGCTACCCCAACTTTATTTTTTGCCTCTACTTTCATGGTAAATATTTTTCCGTCCTTTCACTTTTAGCCTGTGTCTTTAGGTCTGAAGTGAGTCTCCTATAGGCAACATAGAGATGGGCCCTGTATTTTTTTGATTGGAGCATTTAGACCACTTACATTAGAAATACTTATAGGTGTGTACTTATTTCCATTTTTTTTTTCCTGGTGGTTTTTGTAATTCTTCTCTGTTCCTTTATTTTGCTCTTTCTTTGAGTTGGATGAATTTGTTGTGTTATGTTTGGCTTCGTGGTTACCATGAAGTTTATATATAACCTCCTAAGTAAATAGACGTCTCTATTAAGTTGATGGTCATTTGTTATTTAAGTTAAAACATATTCTAAAAAAAACAAAACTTCCAGTTTTTACTACCTCCTCCAAATTTTATGCATATGCTGTCATATTTTATTTTCCACTTATAGAAACCCATTTAACATTTCCTGTAAGGCTGGTTTAGTGACCATTATATCCTTTAACTTTTGTTCATCAGGAAAACTACCTCTCCTTCAAATCCGAATGATAACCTTGTTGGGTATTCTTGGGGTGGGTTCTTCCCTTTCAGCACTTTGAGTATATCATGTCACTTTATTCTGGCTTTCAAAGTTTCTGCTGAAAAATCAGCTGATGACCTTATAAGTTTTGCCTTGTTAAGTAACTTTTTGCTTCTCTTTTGCTGCTTTTAATATTCTGTTTATCTTTAACCTTTGACATTATGTGTTATAGTGTGGACCTCCTTGGGTTCATCTTGTTTGAAACTCTGCTTTTTGGATTTGGATGTCTATTTCCTTCAGTAGTTTAGGAAAATTCTCAACTATTATTTCTTAGTACATAAGTTATATATATATATATATATATATATATATATATACACAAATTATATAAAAGAATTTTTACCCCTCTCTCTCTTATGGACCCTCTACAGGGTCATATTTGATGTTGTCCAAGAGATTTATCTGTCTTCATTTTTAAAAGTTGTTTTTGCTACTCAGCTGTGTGCTTTCCATTACCCTGTCTTCCAGATCACGGATACATCCTTCTGCATCTTCTATCTACTGTTGTTTCTCTCTGCTACATTCTTTTTCATATTTTTTATTTCTTTATTGAAGGTCTCACTAAGTTCTTCCACTCTTCTTTCCAGCCCACTATTTTTAAATTCTCATTAGGTGTATTGCTTATCTCCATTTCATTTATTTTTCTGAAGTTTTTTTCCTCATTCTTTTGGAGCATATATCTCTGGTTTTTTTCTGTGTATTAAGCAAAACACTAATTCTCCTATATTTAAAGGAATGGTCTTGTTTTTGGCCATCCCCTATATAGACTGCATGAGCTTTGTGAGTTTTGCTGGCTATTGTGGGCTGCAAGTCTTGGGGCTTTCCAGGTAATGGGCACCATGTCAGGAAAGCTAAAACTGAAGTCAAGGCAGGCTAGGGTGCCCTAGAGTTCTATGTGCTAACCACATGATAGCAGAACAGGTGAAGCTGAAATAGGCACAAGTTGGGGTATCCCAGGGTGCTCTGAGGAGGAGGTGCCTTGGCAGGGTAGCTGAAGCTGAGGCAGTGGGTGGGCTGGGAGGTCTGTGAGGTCTCTGTGCAGAGGGTCCCCTAGCAGTATAGCTGAATCTAAAGTGCTCTACAGACAGAGGGTGCCTTGGTGTGGTAGCTGAAGTGGATATAAACTGGGGCATTCCAGGACTCTCCACACAGAGGGTGCCCTTAAGGAGTGATGGGAGCCAACATGGGCATAAGCCAGGAGGTCCTAGGGCACTCTGTACAAGGGGTACTTGAGAAGGACAGCAAACACTAAAATGGGCAGAGTTTGGTATGAACTGTGGGCTTTCCACACAAAATATGCCCTGGCCGGACAGCTGAAATGTTTGATAGCCAGGTTTTTCTGGGGCTCTCCCCTCTGAGGGTGATTTGGAAGGACAGCTAAAGCTACACTGGGTGCAAGCCATGGTAACCTAACATGCTCTGTGTAGGGGGAAGCCTGACCGAGGGGCTAAAACTGATGCAAGCATGGGCCTGGGGTTCCTTGGGCATGCCACACAGGGGGCACCCAGGCAGGGAAGCTTGGACCCAAAACCTGTCAGCTGGGAGGTTCCAGAGTGCTCTGCACCAGGGATGCTTTAGCAAGCCATCCGAGGCCTAGAGTGTTCCATTGAGCTTTGCACCTGTGTCACATTAGCACAAAGTCTAGGGCTGTAGTGAGCACTCATCAAGGGTGTCCTGGTATGTACTTGTGGGCTTGCCCAGGGCCCACTGAGGCAATAGGCCAGTTAGGATACCCAGACTGTGTACGCTGGTCTCTGCTTTCAAGGTGAAGGAGGGTAGGGAGCACAGACCATGACAATCAGCCCCTCCCACTCTTTGGCAGAGTTCTAGGGTTGACTCTTTTATATGTTAGCTGTTCTTTTAAACCATGAAGTCATAGTTTAAAGAAAATAAACAAACCAAAAACAATGGCTTTTTTTTTTCCTGTGCCATGGCATGACTGGGGCTGGTGTGGGCTTGTGGACCCAGAACTCACTGAGGCAGCAAGCTGATTATGGCATCTGGACCCTGTTCTGGGCTTTAAGGTAGAAGAGGAATGTAAACCCTGTCCTTCTGTGGTCCTCTGGGAGAGTTCTAGTGCTGGCTCATTTATATCCTAGTTGCTCTTTTGACCCATGGTTGGTTTTCTGTGCCCAAGGACAGAGGAATCTGTTCCACCTACGTCAGTACTACTCCCCACCCACTGCCATTCACAGTGATATCTGTACCCACTTTATAGTCCTCAATCCAGCAGGCCAGCAAGCAAGGCAAAGAGTCAGCATCCTGGTAGGGGTGATAGACTATGATTATCATGAGAAGTTAGAGCTGCTGCTACATAGTAGAGACAGATGTCTGATATCCAGGTAATCCACTGAAGTATGTCTGAGTACTCCCTGCCCAGCATTAAGAGTAAATATACAAGTACAGCAGTCATTGTGTGAGACAGACACAGTGGCCAGAGGCTCAGTGATAAAGGTCTGTGTCACCTTCCTAAGTAAACCATCTAGACCAGATGAGGTCCTAGCCAAAAAAAGGTGAGGGGATTAGGTAGGGGAGGTCAAGAGTGTCAGTACAGCCTGAAACCAACTGCAGGAGATTAGGTTCTTTGCGTACCCACCCCTTCTAAGTTTTCTCAGGGAAAGAGACCTATCAGGATCATAGAGGAGCGGTTCTCAGATAGGGTGACCTTATTACACCAAGCAAGTAGATATGAGCAGCACAAGTAGTAGGTGTTAGTGAACGCTGTAGTATGCCACCCAGATTCTTCCTTCAGAGCCAATGCTCATTTTGCCAAATGTCTCACAGCTGAGATCAGGAATTGCTATCAATTCAAGGCAGTAAGTGGTCTTTCTTACCCAAGATTACATCCCTTCTTTGAGGGCATTTCCCCAGACAACTTCTTACTTGACAGACATTTCCACTCGGAGTCCTTTCCCAGGGAACCCACCATAAACCAGCAAGTATCACATTGTTGTAAGGAGTCAACTAAATTAGTGGAAAAGCTGTGAGGTGCAATATAAATTTAGCATGGCATTATAATAGTAATTAGTATCATTAGTACTTCCTGGTCTCAGGATGTCTTCACCAAAGAGAGGTCAACGGTCTTGCTATGTTTGTCCTCAACAAAGAAATTTTTCACACAATATTAGTGAATACCTTGTCGCCTAATATTCTGAACTTGGGCTCTAGAGCCAGACAAACCTTTATCCCTTTTACTACATTTTATTGAATGAAAATACTAGGAATTGTAGGCTATGACATAATGCTTTTTATCTATGAAATATTTTATATTAGAATTAATGAAACAGCTAATTTAAAGTTACTTACCCATAGACTTTTGTCATGGATCACTTCTGTGTGTATGTTGTGTAAAAGAAATTGGTTAAAGTATTATTTCTAAAACTTGTTTACATGTAGTTAGACCCAGAGTCATGAATGTCCATGTTTTTCCACACTGTATCATCCAGGGACCATCAGTCTATTGAGAGCATAGACAGTATAGCATTTTGTAAGAAAATTCACAGAGAACAAGAGACATGGGCTTTACAGTTCTGCAGAGCTAGGCTATTTTAACTCCAACTTTAGGAACGATGCTAAATCAGTCTGATGTACCTCCTCTCTCACCATCTCCACAACACTTTACTTCATGGGAGTTAAAATCCCACTGCTGCCTCTGGGGTTTTCTTCCATACATTCTGCAAGTTTTCATCCTGGCCCTGATGTTTATGACCAAACAGACAATGATAACTGTCATGACTGCTAGCTGGCTAGAGCAATTGTAAAACTCCATCAGTTTGAAGATGCAGCATGATGTCTGAGAAAATAAAATGTAAAATAATGTTTGCTTCAGAATCAGTGAGATAGATAGAATAATCTCCTTAAAGTTGTTTCCTTATACAATAAGATAATGATACTCGCCTCATAGGGATGTTGTAAGGGCTAAATAAGATAGCCCAGAGGGCATGGTTAGCATGTCTAGCATATAGTGAGCATTTAATAAGTGATATTTACTGTTACTGTTATGATTATTAGTTAACCTCAGGTGAAAGATGCTTATTCATCAGTAACATGTATTACTAAGCTCAGGATTAGTAGCTGAAAAGTGTTACGTACTGGCTGATTTTTCTCTCTCGCTAACCTGAACAGAAGCATGCTTATGAATTCTTGGAACCTGCTTTTTCTATCATTTAGTTTTCCATTTTATCCCTGGTATAAGCCTCCTTTCCTACCGACCTGAAATTCTTAACCATTTTAAGGAAAACAATGAAAATAAGGGGACTGAGTCTAGGAGACCAACACACAGAAACACAAAAAAAAATACACAGAGGTATTCATCAAAGCTCTCTCATTAACTAATATTAATCAAGATTAATATTCTTGCTAGGGTCTTGAGTAAAATTCAAAATAAGAATATATGTTTTTCTGAGATCTGAATTTAAATTTCTGTGCCATTACACATAAAACTTTTGTACCAAATACAGATCCTCAATGAATATTCAAATCATCATATTACATGGCCCCATTATTGATCTAAAAAATATAGTTACCAAATATGTAAATGTTCCAAGGAAGAGGAGGAAAATCTCTTGCAACTGCTGTTTCAACTCTATGGCTACCTCCATGACCACTGATGTTCATATTATTTATAGAAACCAGAAAATTGTAGGTTTTATTCTCTTTGATTATCATATCACTCCAAAACCTCTTTCTTCCTTAGATATTTCCTATCCTTCCTTTTAAAAACTGAAAACCTTCAAGCAATCATTTTCAAACACTTCATTTTTACTAATAATCAGGGAGTCAGATTGGGAAAGACAAACACTGAGAAACATGCATAAAGTAAGGAAATACCATCTCTTTCTAGACTCAGAACAAGGTATATACAAATCCACATTTCACAGACAAATAGGACTTTGTAGGTGACCATATACTAAACAGTGGATGGAATATCAGATTCACGTGCCATATATAGGATTTCACTTGTCAATCATAGGTTTCATGTCATGATTATGCATATGAGCTGTGATTAAAAAATACTGAGATTCCATAAAATATGCATGAAAATAGGAACAAATGTGCACCAATATAAATATATAGAGATACATTAGCCTGGATCCTAATCCCATCTTTGCTTATTACCAAAATGGTGTAAGACATGTTAGCTGAGTTGCTTCCTCTAATCCTGTTGCCATATTCTGTTCTATTTCTGCACACAATTAGAGAGTCATGGGTTGGACTGTGTCAGTAGTAGATGGTTGGTACTTGAGTTTTTCCAAATCCATACTATTAGAGACTCCTTAGAAGCCCCACTCAGTGCCTCACTGGTACTGGAAACAGCCTGACAAGTTAGTAAGACTGACCCACGGTATTCATTACATGTTCTGAGAATTACTTTGCCTGAACAAATTCCACGTGCAATGTCTGCGCCTGGCTGGGGGAACAGGCTCAAGCTTACAGAACCAGCTCCACAAATAGGCCATTCAACCAATTGGCTCACCAGTAAGAGATGACTGAAATTGGTCTGAAGGGCTGGCCTTTAAATACCCAGAGAAGGAAGATGAAACAGGAATTACCCAGTTAGTCTGAAAGAAAAAAAGGGAAAAAACCTGTGAATTATGATATGACTCACAGAAAAGCACATTAGTCAGGAGGGTGACAGAGGAGAGGTTCAGTTCCAAAAATGTAAGAGCACAACCCTGGCCTGAGAAGAAAAGGGGTTATTTTAAGGGCAGATGCTGCCACTGTAGCCAGATGGCGATTAGCATGCTAGATGGAAAGGGGAAAAAATCAAGCAGAGCTTTGCGGGAATTTGAAATTACTTCCATTACAGAGTGCCCATTTCTCTTGCTGGCCGTGACTTAATACAGGTCAGATCCATTCATTTAGACTCAGATTTAGAAACTTAGATTTGGGTAAGGTCACCAAGAGAGAACTATGAGGAAATAGGACCATCTTATTTCAATTCTCTAAAAATTACACAAAAATGATAATAAATGAAGAATTCAAACCATTTCTTCAGATTGCTTTGGCCATAAAGGATATCAGGCTGTCCCCATGAGTTGTTGCTTTAAAGCATGTTACTCACATAATACTATATTTAATTACTGCACGTGACTCTTTTAAAGCAACCCTTCTTTTAAAGGAACACTCCTCATCTCCCTAGATTTCCTTAAAGGAGCGCTTTATCCAAGCTCCAGTTTGCACTTTCCCAGCCTTATCTGTGTGAAGAGCTAATGATAGGGTATTCTTTCTGAGTGTCTCCACGGGACTTCATTATGTTGTTCCCGGCATCAGTGCAGTGGGGCATAGTCTGCAGTAATTAATAGTTCCACATCCCAGGGCAAGAGGAAGGGTCACAGTTCTTGGTGGCTCCATCATCTTGATGCTCATTGCCTTGCACATCCAGTATCTGAACAAGGGTTTCAAATGGGTTTGAAAGAAATGTAGCAGGAAAGGTGCACTATTGTTATTTTGGATAGATGATAAAGCCCCCCCAAGTGGAAAGTCAGGGGAGAGGGTAGGCAGCTTTCAGATTCCACATTAAGTGCTGATTTTATGCCCATTAGTAGGAGGAAGACCCCATCTTGCCCTGTTGAGCTGAGAAGGGCATTTGAAGTGCCATTGGGAGAAAACACTTAGAAAAACAAAAGAACACTCTCAGAAAGCAGTAAGTGCTCCTTTTAAAGAAAAGGGCTAACAAGTCCTAAAGGGCTCCACTGTCCTGGCAGAAAACATACATGGGGGATGTGGGCTGGCCATGACACAGTTAAGGGGGTTGGGGATGGTGGCAAATGGAGACCTCATGCTCCATTAACAGAAGGTTTCCTCATGGCCAGGCCACTAGTTGTCATCCACAGTGTTATGGAATATTCACTTTTTTCAAAGATGCCAGACATGAAAAGGTGTGTGTGTGTGTTGACAATGAATCCAGACAATATTTAATTACTACACAGGCCAAACAAAATGTCTGTTCCCCACAGCTGCCCATCAGTCTCTGTTTTGTAACCTTAGGAGTTTCATTCTTTGGGACTCCCTAAAAATAAAAGATATGCATTGAAAAGATAGATTAAAGAAAGAAAGAAAAGAAAAAACACAAACAGTTGGTATCATAGTTAGTATGTCACCTATTTCCCTAGGCCCACAAAGGCTTGGGCATATTTATTGAAATGTTTGCTAGCTGCCATTTTAGATAAGTCTTGAAATATTTGTGACTTAACACAATGAAATGACATAAAATAAAAACAACACAATTATTTCTTGCTCACCTGACAGTTGAATTTGGTGTTCTGTGTGTGGGAAGAGGGGAGGGATGGAGAGTACTCTCAGATAGACTTCTTGAGGGCCTGCTGTCTTCACCACATGATTCTCTAAGTTGCTCTGAGAAGAGGGACTAAAAGCTTGTCTCGATTCAATGAGCCGGGAAGGGAGACTGATCTTGAAAAGAAGTTCTATAGACCACTCGTAGAAGTGATGTACAGTACTTCCATCAATTTTCCGTTGGCCAGAATTCCATCCTATGACTGCACCTAAATGCAAGTAAAAATGGAAAGTGTTTGTTGTATCTCAAAAAATAATAATAAGGAAACTGGTTTGAAGAAAAAAAAGATATGTGCTACTATTAGGGAATAAAATGGAGCTATTTTAACAGTAGAAAACAGAAAACAGTAGAAAAACAGTAGAAAACTGGGTTTTCTCTCACTCTTGTCCCTAGCTGCTGCTCTGAGTGTTCACCCAGAATCTTACCCATTTACTTCTTGGAGCTTTGCCTTTCCATAATTAATCACAATGTAATTATCTAAAGTTTGACTTTTGAAGATGAAGTTTATTGTGCTCTGACATCTCTTCCTTTATGCTCTTAATTATGATTTAAAGTTTCCTCAGAATATTCAGGCTTCCTTTGCTCCAAACCATGGCATTCTGACTCTGTCAAGTTTTCCAATCCTGGGCCATGTGTAACTAGCAGATGGCACCTCGTGGTCACCCTAGCACAGTATCAGATCAGGTGCTTACTCAGGAATACCTCATTGACGTGAGCTGATTTTTCACTGTAGCTTGAGGGCTTAGAGGTAGAATTTTAGGCAATTCATCCCATGGTATTAGCTTTGCTATGGTCCTGTGTTTTATCCACCCACAGTGACGGTGTTAATTTCCAGCGTTGATGCTGTAGAGCTGCCTAGAACCATGACCTCTCAAGATTGAGACACTCTGAATCCCCCATTGCTAGGGATGGTGGACTCATACCTGCCTCCTTGCTATGAGGATTATGAATGTGACAGTACCTTGACAACATTTTGATTCCTCTGCCATTCAGCTCAATTTATGTAAATACGGATTTATGGATAATGTGTGTATGTACAACATATTATTTCCTATAGCCAGGTACCATTCTCAATGGTTCCCTATGTTAACTCCCTTAATATGCAAAACAACGCTGTGAATGTGATGCAGTTATTATCCCTATTTTTGAATAAGGCAACTGAATTAATTACCCATATCATAAAGCAGTAATTGGGAGAGCCAGGATTTAAACATGACCCAGAAGACTCACACAATCATGTAAGAACATTGAGGGGCCAGACTAAGGGCCAGGAGAATGTACTGCTTTGTATGGGGCAGCATCATAGCTTTTGGGTGATTAAAAGTTCTGTACATCTCTTTATTTCTGCCTTGTCCTCTATATCCCCAAAGGAATCTCAACATGGACAGGCAACGCTTTCCACTAATGTAAAAGTCTGCATTTCACTTCTGAAGCCAATACCACTAATCCCAGCCCCCTTGCTGACAGTTGGTTTATGAATTGCCATGCTGTGCAATGCTTGCTCCTGGGACATGAGAAAGAGTCTCTGGGTGCTTCTAGGAAAGGATTTGTTGATTTTGAAAAGACACAAGTGAAGAAAATGAGTCTTTTTGTCTGGATGTTGTTTTATGATATGGCAACCAGAACAGCAAGGAGCAACCTCTGATCATAAGGGCATAAGAGAGGACAGCTTCAAGACAAAATCCAACAGGCTGAAGAGGGCAGAGAGGCAAGGCAAAAAGAATGTGGGCCCCTGGCATCTTTTTTAGATTCCAACTTAACCAACTATAGACTAATCATACCTGCAGACTTCATCTTATGTGAAATAATAAAGTTATGTGTTGTTTTAGTCAGAGCCCAGGTTGGTGCTAGAGGAGTTGCTAGTAGCCAAAAGCATTCTAACTGTACAAAGCCTGTAAAGTTAAAAGAAAATAAAGATATTTAAAGATTAGTAAAATGAACAAATATTTTCAAAAAGATGCAATAATAAATAGATGACAAGAAATGAGTTGGGAATGAAAATTAATAGAAAAGAATAAGAAAGTAGGATAAATGTGAAAGAGAAAGAAAAAGGTCAAATATAACAGAATTACAGAGTGCAGTGAATTTTACAAATCTTTATAGAATACTGAAACTTCCCCATCACTAAATCAAATTGCATGAGAAAGTAATTTATTTCCACGATCCTTCAGACATTTGTATATCTATAATCTTGATCCCTCAAAAAATATTCTGCTTAAATTTGTAGAATATGTTTTGTGTACTAATAGTTTTATATTTATTATCTCACTTGGTATCATTTTTCCCTACTTTTTAAGAGCAATCACTGTGGTTTAGAGGGGCCTTAGTTAATGTGGCTGTGACTCTTTGATTTACTAGTAACAGAAACCCAACTTGAACATAAAAGGACTTATAATAGATTCCCTTATCTCAAAGAAAGAAATTGTCCTGTAAAGGAGATGTGAATACAACCCCCTAGTACTACACAATGCAATTATAAAATAAAGATAACCAAAGGAAACTTTAGAAGTAGTGGAGAGGGAGTAATCACTCTGGATCATAATATCCCATTGGTTAAGTGAAGGTATAGATGATCTGCATGCACCAAGGCTGAAGTTCCAATACAGAGAGGGCCTGCTCCCATAATGCTCTACAAAGTCATAGGGCCAATGGTCAGGGATTATCTATGTGACTATGTCACATTGGAAGATTGAGGTCACAGAAATGGCCTTGTCAGAAAGGGAGAGACTCAGAGTTCAGTGGCTAACATGGGCATCCTCTGCTGTTGTGCTAACTCAAACCTTCGAAGCCAACTTTCAGCTATGCTATCCAAATGGAGGAATAAATGCCTCTCCAGAACCACCCAGATTTATCTCTTGACAGACGTGTAGGTGGGCACTGGCAATGAAATGGTAGTGGGTCTCTAGTCTATCCATCATGTATGTTACTCTCTCTGGGCCTAGTTCACAGCAGATATGTACCTTTTCCATCTCCATTCATACAGCAAGAAACATACCTGCCTACAGGCCCTAAGCATATGTGTGATTGTCCAGCCACCTAGAGAAAGGCTGAACATACTGTAAATATCTGAAAGAATTCCTGGTCCCAGGATAGCATCTACTGATCTAGTGAACTATGGTAAGAAAACTGGATAATACCAAATATATAAGGAGCTTCTATTATAATCTTGTGGTTAGGTGCTAGGCAAATAATCCAATATGCTTCTACTACAGAGAGATTGAGTAATTTGCCAGTGGTTGTAAACATAAGAACCCAGGTCTGAACTTCGGTCTTAGAACCCAAAACTGTGATCCTCACAGTGTCACAAAGATGAATGAATGAACATGGAAATACCAGAGGGTACTAATTAATTTGTTCCCACCGAACTATTCATATTCCCTTTGGGTCTCTCTAAATCCTTAGAAATATTTGTCTTTTAAATTTTAGTCAAGATATTATCCATTCCTGCTGTAAAAACTATTTTGAGGTTTTCATTCAAGATGGCAACATAAGGAAACTCTGAATTCACCTCCTCCACGGAACACACCAAATTATACCTATAGAGCAATTCCGCCTACAGAAGAACTGAGGGCTGACTGAGTAGCTACTGAACAAAGACAGATGTCAAGAGAGACAGAGATGGTAAGGAAGGGAACCCCCATCCCCAATGCTGCAAACAGCATTGGAGAGAGAGAGTGCTAAAGAACTAAGAGGAGCTTCCTCTCTCCTTGGGCACAGAAAAAAAGCCACAGTTTAAAAGAGCAACTAGCAGTTAAAAGAGACAACACTAGAACTCTGCCAAGTGATAGAGAAGCTGTAGGAAAATTCTCCAGGCAGAGGGACTAGAGAATGACACAGTTCACATCCCCACTCCACCTTAAAAGCCTAGACTAGAGTGGGTTTGGACATTATTACAGGCGAGTCTGGTTATTTTAGTGAGCTTGCAGCTTCCGCAAACCCAGCTCTCTCCCCTTCCACCTTAAAATCCCAGGCTGAAGCAGGGTCCAGCTCACAGTGAGTTGGCCACTTCAGTGAGCCCAGGGTCCACAAGCCCACCCCAGCCACCCTGTGATGGTGGGGCACAAAATACAAGCTGTAGTTTCTGTTTTTCCTTTTTAAAATTTTTTTTTACTTGTTTTATTTTTTTCTATTTTTGTTCTTTTCTTTCTTGTTCTTTTTCCCTTTTTAAAAACCATGGTTTAAAAGAATAACTAGCATATACAGCCACAGTTCCAGCCAGCCAGCAAAAATCACAGAACACACAGAATCTGCATAAGGGACACCATACACAAGACCATTCCTTCAAGTTTAGGAGAAGTAGCCTTTCTGCCTGATCCATAAAAACAAATAGTCAAGCAAAATGGGGAGACAGAGAATATGCTTCAAAAGAAATTTAAAAATAAGAAAACTAATTAAGTGAAACAGAGATAAGCAATATGCCTAATAAATAATTTAAAATAATGGTCATAAAGGTACTTACTGGGCTGGAGAAAAGAGTGGAAGAACTCAGGTCTTCAATAACGCTGTAGAAAATATTAAAAATAACCAATCAGGGTTGAAGAATACAACAATTGAAATAAATACACCAGAGGGAACCAACAGTAGATTAAAGGATGCAGAAGAACATATCAGTGATCTGGAAGAGAGTAATGGAAAGCATGCAAGGAGGTAAACAGCAAAAAAAAAAAATTATTTAAATTCAATTAGGCAAACATAGTACATCATTATTTTCAGATGCAGTGTTCAGTAATTTATCAGTTGTGTATAACACCCAGTGCTTATCACATCACATGCCTTCTGTAATGCCATCACCCAATTACCTTTTAGTCCTAGAATTTTCTTTCCACTCATTTCCCTTTAACACTTCATATAAGGCTGCCTTAGTGGTGATGAAGTCCTTTAGCTTTTGTCTAGGAAACTGTCTTTCTATTCTGAATGATAACCTTGCTGAGTAGAACATTCTTAGGTTGCAGAGTTTTTCCTTTCAACACTTTGAATACATCACACCAGTCCCTTTGGGCTTCCAAAGTTGCTGCTAAAAAACCAGGTGATTGCCTTATGGAATTTCCTTTGTATATAACTCTTTTTCTTTCTCCTGATGTCTTTTTTTATCATGTTCAGTTAGCCACTGTACAGTGCATCATTAGTTTTTGATGTACTGTTCAATGATTCATTAGTTGCATATAACACCCAATGCTCATCACAATATGTGCCTCTCTTGCATCTTAAAATTTCTCTTTATCATTACTTTTTGCCATTTTAATTGTTACATGTCTCGGTGTGGACATCCTTGGGTTAATTTGCTTGGGGACTCTCTGTGCTTTCTGGATCTGGAAGTCTTTTTCCTTTCCCGGGAATTTTTCTACCCTCTTTATTTCTTTCCTTTTTTTAAAGATTTTATTTTATTTATTTGTTTTTTTTATCAGAGAGAGAGAGAGAGAGCACAAGCAGGCAGAAGCAGAGGGAGAAGCAGGCTGCCTGCCGAGCTAGGAGCCCGATGCAGGACTTGATCCCAGGACCCTGGGATCATGACCTGAGCTAAAGGCAGCTGCTTAATTAACTGAGCCACCTAGGTGTCCCTGTACCCTTCTCTTTATTTCTTAATGTGAATGTTATTATGCTTGATGTTATGGAGATTCCTTAATTTATTCTTCTTTGGTCTTTTTGCTGCTTGGCTTGGTTACTTTCCATTACCCTTTCTTCCAAATCGTTGCGCTGTTCTGCCTCCTCTAATCTGTTATTGATTCCCTCTAGTGTATTTTTATTTCAATTATTGAGTTCTTCATCTCTGATTCATTCTATTTTATATTTTTTCCATAGTTCTCACTGAGGTCCTCCACTCTTTCCTCAAGTCCATTTTATTGACATTACTTTAAATACTTTATCAGGCATATCATGTATCTCTGATTCATTTAGCTTTTTTTCTCTACTTTTTACTGTTTTTTTTTTTAATTTGGTACATATTCTTCTGTCTCTATGTAATAGGGAGGTCCTATATGCCCTGACCTTCAAAGTAGTGGCCTTGTGTAAAGGAGGTTCTGTGGTGCCCTGGAGCACAATGCCTCCAGTTGCCAGAATGAGGTGCTCTGGGGTGTCTTCTGTGTGCGCTGTGCACACCCTACTGTTGTGGCTGAGCTGTGTTTGCCTTCAGCCTTGTCAGCTGTAGTAACCCACTTTGCCTGCCCTGGGCATACTGAGCGGGGTTTGAGCCCTGTGCTGTGGAGAATCTAAGGCTACCACAGACTCAGAGGGAGGTAAGGTCTGCAGTTGGGTTAACTGTCTGCACTTAGTCTCTCTGCCACAGCTATGAGCACACTGAACAGCAGAGTTTCTCTCTGTGTGGCCATCTGATAGACCAGCTGCCTGCCCGCTAGTCCCTCAGCCGGGGCTGCAATCACACTCATCAGCAGGGCATTCTCTTTGTGCTGCCAGCTAAAAGGTTCATCTGCTGGAACTGTGGACATGCTGATGAATGGGATTATCCCCCCCCCCCCAGTCCAGGGACAGAGTCACTTTGGAGGGGTACTTGTCCCTTTCTTGCATGGTTTGTCAAGGCAAGGGTCACTTTTGAAGGAGTGCATGCCAAGTGGGTGGGTTGGTGGGGGGATCTGCAGCAGTGGGGCCTAAGGTGCTAGTAACATATGGGAACCGGTGCTAACACTCTACACCTAAGTGTCCCATCTAGGCTGGGGAAAGGGAGAAGTGATGCCCACCTCTGCTTTTGTTCTTGGAGTTGTGTCCTGAAGATCCCTGCCACTCCAGTGCACATTCCGAGATTACAAAATAAATCTTGACATATACCCTAGGTGTTTTTCAAACTGCTATTTCTGAGCTCAGTCTTGGGCTGAGTTATTATGCAGACTCTATAGTGGGGACAGTGTGGGTGGGGACTCGGTTTCCTATTGCCCTCTAGTTCCCCCAGAGTAAAGTCCACTGATTTTTTAATGTACCAAAGTTTAGCCTTGCTCATTTTAAAAGCTCCTAAAGTTAAGACCCACTAGTTCTCAAAGCCAACTGTTACAGAGACTCATCTTCCCCAAGCAGGTCTGTGATGCCTAGTGTGGAAACTAATCCTCTCAAACTTCCATGCTTGTGGTGTCCCTCTTGTTTGTGGTTAATTTCACCATGGATGTGGTTCCCAATCACTTTTATGTCCCTCCTAGCCTTTTCACTGTGACTTCATGTTACCATTAACTGTAGGTCTGTTCTGCCAGCCTTTGGGTCATTTTCCGAGTCAGTTGTACAAATGTTGCTGTTATCTCAGGGTGTCCATGGGACGAGGTAAGCTCAGGATCCTTCTCTGCCATCTTTCTGACCTTCCCAATTATATCCTAATTTCAAAATATTTTTACTAATAATGTCTGTTAAAAATAAAAAGTGTTTTCCATTATTGCTAATACATTTATTGAGAGCTATTATGAACATCTTTGTGAAGAAAGTCTTTTCCAGATTTAAGATCATTCCCTTAGGATGGATCTCCACTGATAGAATAAGCTTGTTGTAGACTATTTGTTTGCTGGGTTTCAATGAAAAGGTCTTCCCAGTATTCACACCCATTTGTGGTTCACTGCTCTTGAATCAATTAGGGCCCTGTGACCCTCTTTAATTAATGGAATACAGCAGAAATGACACTGCCAGTTCCAGACCCAACCCTTAAGAAAATGTGGCACCTTCTGCTTTCATATTCTTGTGAGTAGTTTGAGTGCCCCCGAGGTTGCCATGTGTGAGAAGCCTAACCTAGCCTTATGGAGAGGCCATGAGAAGAAAATCTAAGCTCTCAGCCAGCAGCTCAGTTGAGCCCTCACTTGAGTCTTGCCATCTGACCCACGCAGGGCAAAGATGAGAATTCCCTGCTATCCTCTGATCCAATATTTCAACAAATCCTCACAAACACTGAATTTAAGTCTTTTAAAAATACTTGTAGGACTTCTGGGAAGATACAGAGGAGGAGGATCCTAAGCTCACCTTGACGCATAGACAAACCAAGATACCAGCTCTATCAGTACAGCTAACCCAGAAAATAATCATAAGACTGGCGGAACAGACTTTCCACAGTAAATCATAGAGAGGATCCACATAGAAAAGGGTAAGAGGGACAGAAACACAATTTGGAACCGAATCTCCAGCAACACTAGCCCCAGAAAGAAGGGACACCACAAGCACAGAGAAGCGAGAGGAACAGACCCCACACCAGGCACGCGAGTCCCCATCTGGCTTTGAAAACTGTAAAAACTCACAGAGATAGGTCTTACCAATCAATGGAGCTTAATTTCTGGTATTTTAAGACTCAGTGGGCTTAGTTCTGGGAAAGCTGTGGTATAATAGGAAATGGAGTCTCCACCCAGCATAACCAATAACCCAGCCAAGATACAATGTAGAAATAGCAGTTTGGAAAGCACCTGGATATATACAAAGGAGATTCATATACTAATTTTATAATATGAACTGGAGGTGCAGGGATATGTAGGAGACTTCTCCAAGATCAAAAGAGCTGGGATCTCCATTCCCACCCCCTCCCAAACAGTCTACATATCTGGATACTTGTGGGAATCACCTATCTTGCTAGCACCATATGCCCTACCTCCATCATCCCCTATGGATCCACCCCATCCAACCCACCCCACTTGGAAGGCATCATGGTAACTGCAAATCAAAAACTTGTAACAGGTATACAAAAAAAAAACAAAAAATAGTCCAATGATATCACTAAAGAAAACCATGAAACCAGAAAGCAAAAGACCAAGAGAAGCAGAAAGGAACAGAGAAGAACTACAAAAACAAGTGGAAAACAAGAAAAAATAGGGTAATAAGTAAATACCTATCAATAATTACTTTGAATGTCAATGGACTAAATGCTCCAATCAAAAGTCATAGGATGACTGAATAAGTAAAAATGATCTACCTGTATGCTGCCTACATACATTGAAAGTGAAGAGTGGAAAACACACAAATGGAAGTTAGGAAAAAATCTGGGGAGCAATATCTATATCAGGAAAAATAGACTTTAAAATAAAGACTGTAACAAGAAACAAAGATGATCACTACACGATCATAAAGGGAACAAGATTGTAAATACCTGTGCACCATGGGAGCACCTACATACATAAATCAACAGACATAAAGTCCCCTACTATTATTGTATTACTGTCAATTTCTTCCTTTAACACCCCACTCTATCAGCAGATAGATCATCCAGACAGGAAATCAACAAAGAAACAGTGGCTTTAAATGATACATTAGACCAGTTGGATCTAACAGATATATTCGGAAACATTCTATGCAAAAATAGTAGAATGGATATTCTTTCCAAGCCCACAAGGAACATTCTCCAGGATAGAGCACGTTAGGCCACAAAACAGGTCTTAACAGATTCAGAAGATTGAAATCATACCATGCAACATTTCCAAACACAAGAAAAAATCTGGAAAAAAAACACAAACACATGGAGGCTAAATAAACAACATGCTACTAAAGAATGGGTCAACCAAGAAATCAAAGAGGAAATTAAAAATACATGGAGACAAATGAAAACTTAAAGGTCCAAAATTTGGGGATATGGTAAAAGCAGTTCTAAGAGAGAAGATTATAGAAATTTAGGCCCACCTCAAGAAAAAAGTTCAAATGAACTATCCTTATAACTAAATGAACTAGCAAAAGAAAAAATCTAAAGCCAATAGAAGTAATAAAATTTAAAGCACAAATAACAGATCAATGAAACCAAGAGCTGGTATTGTGAGAAGATAAAATTGATAAACATTTAGGCAGACGCATCAAGAAAAAAGAGAACTCAAAATCAGAAATGAAAGGAGAAATAACAACTGACACCACATAAATACAAATGAGTATAAGAGAATATTATGAAAAATTATATGCCAACAAACTGAACCTAGAAGAAGTGGGCAATCTCTAGAAACATATGCTCTTCCAAAACTAAATCAGGGAGAAATAAAAATTTAAACAGACCAACTGATAATAATGAAATTGAATCAGTAATCAAAAAACTCCCTACAGCATATGCACCCCAAAGTTCATAGCAGCAATGTCTCCAATAGCCAAACTGTGGAAGGAGCTGAGATGTCCTTCAACAGATGAATGGATAAAGATGTGGTTCATATATACAATGGAATATCACTCAGCCATCAGAAAGGATGAATACACACCTTTTGCATCAACATGGATAGAACTGGAGGGAATTATGCTAAGTGAAATAATTCAAGCAGAAAAAAACAATTATCATATGGTTTCACTCATATGTACATCATAATAGCATGGAGGACCATAGGGGAAGGGAGGGAAAACTGAATGGGATGATATCAGAGAGGGAGAAAACCCATGAAAGACTCCCGATTCCGGGAACCAAACTGAGGATTACAGAAAGGACTGGGGTGAGGGGATGGGCTAAATAGGGAATTTTTTAAAAAGTAAATAATGTTCACCAAAATTAAATTTTTAAAAAGTGCTTGATTTTCAGTGTATTTTGGTCTGGTAGAAGAAACTGCCTCCCAAAATTTTAAAGAAAGAAAAAAAATATATATATATAGGTAAACATGATGAGGGGTTAGGGTTAGTTCAGAAAACTGGACAGCCACATGCAGAAGAATGAACCTGGACCATTTCCTTACAACACACACAAAAATAGACTCAAAATGGATGAAAGACCTCAATATGAGACAGGAATCCATCAAAATCCTTGAGAAGAACACAGGCAGCAACCTCTTCGACCTCAGCCGTAGCAACTTCTTCCTAGGAACATCACAAAGGCAAGGGAAGCAAGGGCAAAAATGAACTATTGGGACTTCATCGAGTTAAAAAGCTTTTGCACAGCAAAGGAAACCGTCAACAAAACCAAAAGGCAACCAACAGAATGGGAGAAGATATTTGCAAATGACATACCAGATAAAGGGCTAGTATCCAAAATCTATAAAGAACTTCTCAAACTCAACACCCAAAAACCAAATAATCCAATCAAGAAATGGGAAGAAGACATCCAAATGGCCAACAGACACATGAGAAAGTGCTCAACATCACTCAGCATCAGGGAGATACAAATCAAAACCGGAGTGAGATACCACCTCACACCAGTCAAAGTGGCTAAAATTAACCAGTCAGGAAAAGACAGGTGTTGGTGAGGATGCAGAGAAAGGGGAACCCTCCTACACTGTTGGTAGGAATGCAAGCTGGTGCAGCCACTCTAAAAAACAGTATGGAGGTTCCTCAAAAAAGTTGAAAATAGAGCTACCCTACAACCCAGCAATCGCACTACTGGGTATTTACCCTAAAGATACAAATATAGTGATCTGAAGGGGCACGTGCACCTGAATGTTTACAGCAGCAATGTCCACAATAGCCAAACTGTGGAAAGAACCTAGATGTCCATCAACAGATGAATGGATAAAGAAGATGTGGTGTATATATACAATGGAATAGCATGCCGGCATTAGAAAAAAAAATGAAATCTTGCCTTTTCAACAACATGGATGGAACCAGAGGGTATTATGCTAAGCAAAATAAGTCAATCAGAGAAAGACAATTATCATATGATCTCTCTGATATGAGGAATTTGAGAGGCAAGGTGGGGGCTCGTGATGGTAAGGGAGGGAAAAAAATGAAACAAAGATGGAACTGGGAAGGGAGACAAGCCATAAGAGACTCTTAATCTCAGAAAACAAACTGGAGTGGGGAGGGATAGGGTGGCTGGGTTATGGACATTGGGGAGGATATGTGCCATGGTGAGCACTGTGCATTGTGTAAGACTGATGATTCACAGACCTGTACCCCTGAAGCAAATAATACATTATATGTTAATTAAAAACAAAACTAGTGCTTGGCTCTGCTAAATGTTGTGTTGGGGTTCTGGGATCAGTGACTTTACAAGTAATAAAATGGCACTAAATTCATCTCTTTCAATAATTACTCTGAATGTACATGCACTAGATGCTCTAATCAAAACAGAGGGTATCAGATTAAAAAAAAAGACCCATCAATATGCTGATTACAAGAGACTCATTTCAGAACCAAAAACACATCCAGATTGAAAGTGAGGGGGTGGAGAACCATTTATCATGCTAATGGGCACCAAAAGAAAGCTGACTACCATCCTTATATCAGACAAACCAGATTTTAAAGCAAAGACTGTGATAAGAGATGAAAGACAGAATACCATAACAAAGGGGTCTATCCAACAAGATCTAACGATTGTAAATATTTATGCCCTAACTTGGGAGCAGATACTTATGGAAACCAATTAATAACAAAATTAAAGAAACACATTGATAATCATATAACAAGAGTAGAGGACTTCAACACCCCACTCATAGCAATGGACATATCATCTAAGCAGAAAATCAAGAAGGAAACAAGGGCTTGGAATGACACACTGGACCAGATGGATTTAACAGATATATTCAGAGCATTTCAACCTAAAGCAACGGAATACACACTTTTCTCAAGTGCGCATAGAACATTATCCAGAATTCATCACATACTGGGTCACAAATCAGGTTTCAATCAGTACCAAAAGATTGAGATCATACCATGTGTATTTTCAGACCACAGTGCTTTAAAACTTAAAGTCAACCACAAGAGAAACTTTGGGTGGATCACAAATACATGGGGGTAAAAGAGCATTCTACTAAAGAATGAATGAGTCAGCCAGGAAATTAAAGAAGAATTTAAAAAATAAAAGGAAACGGGAGGGGGCAAGATGGTGGAGAAGTGGGAGTCCCTGTTTCATCGGGTCCCCTAACTGAGCTAAATAGCCACCAGAACACTCTGAGAACCCATGAAATCAGCCTGAGAAGTAAGATTCTGGATCTCTACGGGGCAGAAGGTCATCACCAGTGAGGTAAAGCGAGGTGGGAGCACTGGAACCGATATCAGAGGATAAACAGAAGGGGGAGGGAGCCACCAGAAGCGACACACTGGAAAGTAATATACCAATACGAAAGTGCCCTGTGCTTGGGGACCAGCATGAACTTGGAGACTGGTTAAAAGCAGTCAAAAAGAGCAAAGGTTTTAAGGGGCAACTGGTGGAATCGGGTGGCCATGGGCACGGTCCTGAGTCCACGGTCCCAGGACGGTCACAGCTGGCGACCACCAGTGCCTGAGAGAACCCAGCGGGGACCCCAGACCGCTGTCCCTGGGCCTGCGGCTCTCCCCCACCTAGGCTGAGCGCACCCCCACTGGAGCTTGAGAGAACTTGTTGTGGGCGCCGGTGGGAGGTCTCTGAATCCGCAGCCATCCATGACCTGCACTGATGCTGGTTCATGGGCATGGACCCCAGACAGCACTCTCGACAGCCGCCAGCACCAAGCTCCCAGGAAGCAAGATTCTTGCGGTCTTGGTGGGACAGGGGTGCATTGACAAGCCAGGGCCTCGGGCGACCACTGAGACGGTGGCTGGGAGTGCGCACTGCCTGTGGGAGGCTGCGGTGTTCTGTTTGCAGAGGGGGAGTCTGTGTGTTCTGGACTGATGTGAGCCATCTGCATGGCACAAGAAGGTGATCCCCCACTGCAAGGCATGGGGAGCCGCCTTCCTGCAAGGCGAGGAGAATGCAATGGGTATAGCATTAATCAACCCCTTCCAATTAAAAGCAGCTTGCAGCTCAAATAACACGTATTAATATGAATGGTAAGAATAGACTAGATTTGTTAAGCATAGGTTGGATTTGCTATTTGTAGATCCGGTATTATTAATCAACATAAATATATATAAAACTAGTTACTAGAAAATTCATAGTCTAATTATAAATAATTCACTTTTTCCAGGTATAATTAATTTACTCTTTCTATAGATAAACAGGCCCGAGTAGAGTCCGGGATGACTGCCAGAAATAGAGTCTGGCTCTATGCTGTGCCTCCCCCAGGACAGGCGGCGTTTAGCCTTGGGGCTGAATGACCTTGCGCAGGGCCCATAACTTTGTACAAGACTAGGAGTGACCATAGAAAAGAGCACAATACAGATAAGCAGAACAGGCTTCGTCTATCAAGCCTCTGGGGAAAAAACACCAGGTACATCTACAAAGGTTCCTTTGACCAGTAAATAATCATCTTGGTTATGTCTTTGGTCATCCTTTGTTACAATGTTATAAATAAAACACCCTGAGCCCTGAGTTTTCGGGAGACTCCTGAAACATCATCCGAGTCCGTCTCCTCATTTCGTATCGCCGACGCCGTCCTTTCCTTCGGCGACCCTGACTGTTGCTGGAGCTGGCTTCCAGCACTGGACCATCCAGGGGTAAGCACACTGAGGATTCTCTCTGAGGCAAAGGACTGGGGGCAGAGGTTTTTTTTTCTCCACTAGCCTTCTGAAAAGCCTCAGCAAGCCACCCAAGAACAAAAACCTCCAGAGAACAAAAACCTGAAAACCAGTCTCCTCAGAGCCCAGCCCCTTGATAGGGGGCAGGGCAACTCAGCCCAATCAAGATTGACTGAAAAAACAATGCGTCAGGCCCCTCCCCCACAAGACAAGAGGACAATAACCACAGGGTCCCCATAAAACTGTAAAGCCCCAACATCAAGGGAAAACAATATTAAGCCCCCAGAATAGCCCCAAAACCTGTATATTTCATAGATACACTTTTTAATTCATTCTCATGATTCTTTTATATTTTTTAACCTACTATTTTTTAACCTACTATTACAACTAGATATTTAATACAACATATTTCATAATAACTTTTTAACTTGAACTTTCTTCATACGTATACCTGGGTTTCTTTTTCTTGTTTTCTTTTTAATATATATATAGATAGATATAGGCTTCAAGGTAATTTTTCCCTATTCAGTACTACCCCTATAAATAAGCTAGTTTTAATTCCCCTGCATCTCTGGAAAGTTGAGTCCTTTAACAAAGATAACAAGATACACCTAGGAAGCAGTGAAATAACCTTCCTCGCCCATATCAAGGGTTTATAATCACCTTCCCATCTTTCTTTTCTGTCAGTGTGTCCATTTGCTTTCGTTTTTGTACCATATAAATCTTATTCTTGGGGTTCATTTTGGCTGGGTATTCTTTTTTCTTTCTTGTCTCTTATGTTTGTCAGTCTTTTTGTTCGTTTTTGGTTTATATACCTTATAAATCTTACTATTGGGGCTCATTTTGGCTGGTTTCTCTCTCTCTTTCACTCTTTTTTCTTTTCTCTTTATCTTTGGTGGTGACCTTTTCCCTTTCCAAGGGAAAGTTTTCCTGACTGGATCATGGTTAATATATTCAGCTATTCATCCCCTCAACTACCTCCCACCAAAATGACGAGGAGGAACACCCAGCAGAGGAAAAATTCAGAGACTGTGACCTCTGCCACAGAACTATTGGATATGGACCTAAACAATATGTTGGAAATGGAATTCAGGGTAAAAATTGTCCAGGCAATGGCTAGATTGGAGAAGATCATTACTGGCAACATAGAATCTCTAAGGGTGGAAGTGAGAGCTGATCTGGCAGAAGTCAAAAATATCAAGGAGATCCAATCTAATCTAAATACTCTAACAGCTAGGATAACTGAGGCAGAAGATCAAACTAGTAATCTAGAAGACAGGCTGATAGAGAAGCAGGATCAGGGGGAGGCATGGAACAAACAACTTAGAAGCCATGAAAATAGGATTAGGGAAATAAATGACACCATGAAATGTTCCAATGTCAGAATTATTGGGATCCCTGAGGGCATGGAGAAAAGAAGACTCGAAGAGGTGGTTGAAGAAGAGGGGGCGCTATGGAGAAGAGATCCCTTACATATACAGGAAGGGCCATCAGAATAATGTCAGACCCACAAAACCTGGCAAGCCAGAAAGGGTTGGCAAGACATATTCAGGGCATTAAATGAGAAGAACATGCAGCCAAGAATACTTTATCCAGTAAGGCTGACATTCAGAGTGGATGAAGAGATAAAGAGCTTCCAAGATTGGCAAGGTCTAAAAGATTATGTGACCAAAAAGCTAGCACTACAAGAAATATGAAGGGGGGTTCTATAAAAGAACAAAGAACCCAAGAGTAACACAGAAGAGAAATTTACAGTGGATAATGCATAGAAACAAGTATTTCACAGGCAACATGATGTCAATAAAAACTTACCTTTCAATAATCACTCTCAAAAAAAAAAAAATCACTCTCAACATGAACAGCCTAGCTCCCATAAAAAGGCACAGGTTTGCAGACTGGATAAAATGACAGGACCCAACCATATGCTGTCTACAAGAGACACATTTTGAACCTAAAGATATATCCATACTGAAAGTGAAGGGATGGAGAACCATCTATCATGCCAGTGGGCCTCAAAAGAAAGCTGGGGTAGCAATTCTCGTGTCAGATAAATTAGATTTTAAGCTAAAGACTGTAGTCAGAGATACAAAAGGATACTACATCATTCTTAAAAGGTCAATCCACCAAGAAGACCTAACAATTGTAAATATTTATGCCCCCAACATGGGAGCAGCCAACTATATAAGCCAACTGTTAAACAAAATCAGGAGTCATATTGATATGAATACATTAATTGTAGGCGATCTTAACACACCACTCTCAGCAATAGACAGATCATCTAAACAGAAAATCAACAAAAAAATAAGAGCTTTGAATGACACATTGGATCAGATGGACCTCATAGATATATATAGAACATTCCACCCTAAAACAACAGAATACTCATTCTTCTCGAGGGCACATGGAACTTTCTCCAGAAGAGACCACATACTCGGTCACAAATCAGGGCTCAACCGGTACCAAAAGACTGAGATTATCCCCTGCATATTCTCAGATCACAGTGCTTTGAAACTGGAACTCAACCACAAGAAAAAGTTTGGAGGGAAATCAAACACTTGGAAACTAAAGACCATCCTGCTCAAGAATGTTTGGATCAACCAGGAAATCAAAGAAGAACAATTCATGGAAACCAACAAGAATGAAGACACATTGGTCCAGAACCTATGAGATACAGCAAAGGCTGTCCTAAGGGGGAAATACATAGCCATCCAAGCCTCACTCAAAAAAATTGAAAGGTCCTGAATACACCAACTCTCTTTACACCTTAAAGAACTAGATAATCAACAACAAATTAAGCCAACTCCATGCAAAAGAAGGGAAATAATTAAGATTAGAGCAGAGATCAATGAGTTAGAGATCAATGAGTTAGAAACTAGAGATATAGTAGAACACATCAACAAAACTAGAAGCTGCTTCTTTGAAAGAATAAGATCAATACACCACTGGCCAAACTAATCCAAAAGAAAAGAGAGAGAACTCAAATTAATAAAATTATGAATGAAAGGGGAGAGATCGGGACTAACACCAAGGAAATAGAAACAATCATCAGAAACTATTATCAACAGCTATATGACAATAAGTTAAGCAACCTAGAAGAAATGGATACATTCCTGGAAACCTATAAACTTCCAAGACTGAAACAGGAAGAAATTGACAACCTGAATAGANGGAAGAAGTTGACAGCCTGAATAGACCAGTATCTAGCAACGAGATTGAAGCAGTGATCAAAAACCTCCCAAAAAACAAGAGTCCTGGACCTGATGGATTCCTTGGGGAATTCTACCAAACATTCAAAGAAGAAATAATACCTATTCTCCTGAAGCTGTTTCAAAAAATAGAAACAGAGGGAAAACTTCCAGAGTCTTTCTATGAAGCCAGCATTACCTTGATCCCCAAACCAGGCAAAGACCCCATGAAAAAGGAGAATTTCAGACCAATATCCCTGATGAATATGGATGCCAAGGTTCTCAACAAGATCCTAGCTAAAAGGATCCAACAGTACATTAAAAAGATTATCCACCATGACCAGGTGGGATTTATCCCTGGGATGCAAGGGTGCTTCAACATTCGCAAATCAATCAATGTGATAGAGCAAATCCATAAGAGAAGAGAGAAGAAACACATGGTCCTCTCAATTGATGCAGAAAAAGCATTTGACAAAATACAGCATCCATTCCTGATTAAAAATCTCCCAAGTATAGGGATACAGGGAACATTCCTCAACTTCATAAAATCTATCTATGAAAAACCCGCAGCAAATATCATTCTCAATGAGGAAAAACTGACAGCCTTCCCATTGAGATCAGGAAAACCACAAGGGTGCCCACTCTCACCACTGTTGTTCAACATAGTACTAGAAGTCCTAGCAACAGCAGTCGGACAACAAAAAGAAATAAAAGGTATTCAAATTGGCAAAGAAGAAGTCAAACTCTCTCTCTTTGCAGATGACATGATACTTTATATGGAAAACCCAAAAGACTCCACCTCCAATCTACTAGAACTTATACAGCAATTCAGTAATGTGGCAGGATACAAAATCAATCCACAGAAATCAGTTGCTTTCTTATACACTAGCAATGAAAATATAGAAAGGGAAATTAGAGAATTGATTCCATTTACGATAGCACCAAGAACCATAAGATACCTTGGAATAAACCTAACCAAAGAGGTAAAGGATCTGTACTCGAGGAACTACAGAACATTCATGAAAGAAATTGAAGAAGATGCAAAAAGATGGGAAAGCATTCCCTGCTCGTGGATCAGAATAATAAACATTGTTAAAATGTCTATATTGCCCAGAGCAATCTATATTTTCAATGCCATCCTGAATAAAATTCCACCAGCATTTTTCAAAGTGCTGGAACAAACAATCCTAAAATTTGTATGGAACCAGAAAAGACCCCGAATTGCTAAGGAAATGTTGAAAAAGAAAAACAAAGCTGTGGGCGTCACATTGCCTGATTTCAAACTTTACTAAAAATCTGTGATCACCAAGACAGCACAAAAACTGTGGTACTGGCACAAACACACACACATAGACCAATGGAACAGAGTGGAGAGTCCAGATATGGACCCTCAACTCTATGGTCAAATAATCTTTGACAAAGCAGGGAAAAATATTCAATGGAAAAAAGTCTCTTCAATAAATGGTGCTGGGAAAATTGGACAGCTATGTATAGAAGAATGAAACTCGACCATTCTCTCACACCATACACAAAGATAAACTCAAAATGGATGAAAGACCTCAACATGAGGCATAAATCTATCAAAATCCTAGAGGAGAACATAGGCAGTAACCTTTTTGACATCAGCCACAGCAACTTCTTTCAAGACACATCTCCAAAGGCAAAGGAAACAAAACCAAAAATGAGCTTTTGGGACTTCATCAAGATACAAAGCTTCTGCACAGCAAAGGAAAGAGTCAACAAAACAAAGAGGCAACCCATAGAATGGGAGAAGATATTTGCAAATGATGCTACAGACAAAGGGCTGATATTCAAGATCTATAAAGAACTTCTCAAGCTCAACGCCCCAAAACCAGATAATCATGTCAAAAAATGGGCAGAAGACATGAACAGACACTTCTCTAAAGAAGACATACGAATGGCCAACAGACACATGAAAAAATGGTCATCATCACTAGCCAGCAGGGAACCTCAAATCAAAACCACACTGAGATACCATCTTACACCAGTTAGAATGGCCAAAATCAACAGGACAGGAAACAACCAGTGTTGGAGACGATGTGGAGAAAGGGGAACCCTCTTTCACTGTTGGTGGGAATGCAAGTTGGTGCAGCCACCTTGGAAAACAGTGTGGAGATTCCTCAAAAAATTAGAAATAGAGCTACCCTATGACCCTGCAATTGCACTACTGGGTATTTGCCCCAAAGATACAGATGTAGTGAAAAGGGCCATATGCACCCCAATGTTCATAGCAGCAATGTCCACAATCACCAAACTGTGGAAAGAGCCGAGATGCTCCTCAGCAGATGAATGGATAAAGAAGATACGGTCCATATATACAACAGAATATTACTCAGCCATCAGAAAGGATGAATACTCAACTTTTCTATCAACATGGACAGGTCAGGAGTAGATTATGCTGAGTGAAATAAGTCAAGCAGAGAAAGTCAATTATCATATGGTTTCACTTACTTGTGGAACATAAGGAATAAAATGGAGGACTCTAGGAGAAGGAAAGGAAAAGAGTATTAGGGTAAATCAAAAGGGGAGGTGAACCATGAGAGACTGTGGACTCTGAGAAACAGAGGGTTATGGAGGGGAGGGGGGAAAGGGGATGGGTGAGCCTCGTGGTGGGTATTAAGGAGGGCACATATTGCATGGAGATCCGGGTGTGGTGCATAAACAATGAATCTTGGATCACTGGAAAAAATAAAATAATAAAATAATAAATACAAGGAAACAAATGAAAATGAAAACAGGACAGGTCAGAACCTTTGGGATGCAGCAAAGGCAGTCCTGAGAGGGAAGTATATAGCAATACAGGCCTTTCTCAAGAAACAAGTCTCAAACACACCTAATCTAATACCTAAAGGAGCTAGGGAAAGAACAGAAAATAAAGTCTAAATCCAGCAGAAGAAAAATAATAAAGATTAGAGCAGAAATCAATGAAATAAAAAAAGAACAACAGAACAGATCAACAAAACTAGGAGCTTGTTCTTTGAAAGAATTAACAAGATCGATAAACCCTTAGGCACACTTATCAAAAAGAAAGGAGAAAGGACCCAAAATAAGTAAAATCACAATGAAAGAGGGGAGATCACACCCAACACTGAAGAAATCAACTATAAGAGAATATTATGAGCAATTATATGCCAACAAATTAGGCAATCTGGAAGAAATGTATACATTCCTAGAAACATTTAAACTACCAAAACTGAAATAGGAATAACTAGAAAACCTGAGCAGACCCATAACCAGCAAAAAATTGAAGCAGTAATCCGAAATCTTGCACACACACACACACAACAAAACAAAACAAAACAAAAAAACACAAGAGTCTGGGGCCAGATGGCCTCCCAGTGGAATTCAACCAAACTTTTAAAGAAGAATTAACCAAACTTTTAAAGAATACTCCATCCCAAAATTGCTAGAACTCATACAAAAATTCAGCAATATGACAGGATATAAAATCAATGCACAGAAGTGAGTTGCATTTCTGTATACTAACAATGAAGCAGAAGAAAGAGAAATCAAAGATCAATCCTATTTACAGTTGCACCAAAAACTATAAGATAACTAGAAATAAACTTAACCAAAGAGATACAGGATCTCTACTCCGAGTACTATAAGACACTTATGAAAGAAATTGAAGAAGATACAAAGAAATGAAAAATATTCCATGCTCATGGATTGGAAGAACAAATATTGTTAAAGTGTCTATGCTACCCAAAATAATCTACACATTCAAAGCAATCCCTATCAAAATACCATTAGCATTTTTCACAGACCTGAAAAAAACAATCCTAAAATTAGTGTGGAACCAGAAAAGGCCCTGAATAGTCAAAGGGATGTTGAAAAAGAAAACCAAAGCTGGTGGCATCAAGATTCCCAACTTTAAGCTATATTACAAAGCTGTAATCATCAAGGCAGTATGGTTCTGGCAAAAAAAAAAAAAAAACAGACATGTAGTTTAATGGAACAGAACAGAGAACCCAGAAATGGACCCTCAACTCTATGGTTAACTTATCTTCAACAAAGCAGGAAAAAAATATCCAATGGAAAAAAGACAGTGCAATAAATGGAGTTGACAAAATTGGACAGCCACATGAAGAAGAATGAAAAATAAACTCAAAATGAATAAAAGACCTGAATGAGAGACAGGAATCCATCAAAATCTTAGAGGAAAAAATAGGTAGCAACTTCTTTGACCTTAGCCACAGCAACTTGCTAGACCTATCTCCAAGGCCAGGGAAACAAAAACAAAAATGAGCTATTAGGTCTTCATCGGGATAATACACTTTTGCACAGAAAATCAATCAGCCAAACTAAAAGGCAACCTATGGAATGGGAGAAAATATTTGCAAATGACATATCAGATAAAGAGCTAGTATCCCAAATCTGTAAAGAATTTATCAAACTCAAAACCCAAAAAACATAAACGAACATTTCTTCAAAGACATACAAATGGCTAACAGACACGTGAGAATATGCTCAACATCACTCAGGATTGGGGAAATACAAATCAAAACAACCTCACACTGGCCAGAATAGCAAAAATGAACAACTCAGGATACAACAGGTGTTAGTGAGGATGCAGAGAAAGGGAAACCCTCTTACAGTCTTGGTGGCAATGCAAACACGTACAGCCACTCTGAAAACAGTATAGAGGTTCCTCAAAAAGGTAAAAATAGAGCTATCCTATAATCCAGCAATTTATCCAGAGGATACAAACATAGTGAATCAAAGGGGGCCCATGCACGCTGATATTTATATCAGCAATGCCCACAATAGCCAAAATATGGAAGGAACTCAGATGACCATCAACAGATGAATGGATGAAGAAGAGATAGTAATATATACACAGTGAAATATTACTCAGCCATCAAAAGAATGAAATCTTGCCATTTGCAACGACATGGATGGAACTAAGTGATTCATTATGCTAAGTGAAATAAGTCAGGGAATGACAAAGATCATATGATTTCACTCATATATGGAATTTAAGAAACAAAACAGATGAACATAGGGAAGGATAGGAAAAAGAAAATAAGATGAAATCAGAGAGAGAAAAACCACAGGAGACTCTTAACTACAGGAAACAAACTGAGGGTTACTGGAGGGGAGGTGGGTGGGGGGATGGAGTAACAGGGTTATGGGCATTAAGGAGGGAACTTGATGCAGTGAGCCCTGGGAGTTATATGCAACTGATGAAACACTAAATTTTACCACTGAAACTAATAATACACTATGTTAACTAAATTGAATTTAAATACAAAATTTTTAAAAAGAATACCTAGGGATAAACTTAACCAAGGAGGTAAAAGACCTATACTCTGAAAACAATAAAACATTGATATATGAAACTGATAAGATAAAAACAAATGGAAAGATATTCTATGTTCATGAACTAGAAGAATTAACATTATTAAAATGTCCATATTATGCAAAGCCATCTACAGATATAATGTAATGCCTGTTAAAATAACCACATTTCTAAGAGAACTAGAATAATTCTAAAATTTGTATGGAACCACAAAAGACCCTGGATAACCAAAGCAATCTTGAAAAAGGAGAACAAAGCTGAAGGTGTCATGATGCCAGATTTCAAGATATCATACAAAGCTGCAGTAATCAAAACACTATGGTAATGGCACAAAAACAGACACATAGATCAATGGAACAGAGAGCCCAGAAGTAATCCTTCACTTATAGGGTCAGTTAATCTATGACAAAGGAGGCATGCCTATACATGGAAGAAACACAGTCTCTTCAATAAGTGGTGTTAGGAAAACTAGAAAACTACATGTGAAAGAATGAAACTGGACTACTTTCTTACACCATGCACAAAAATAAATTCAAAATGGATTAAACACCTAAATGTAAGACTTGAAACCATACGAATCCTATAGGAAAATGTAGGTAACTTATTTTGACATTGGCCATAGCAACATTTTTCTAGATATGTCTCCTCAGGCCATGGAAATCCAAGCAAAATTAAACAATTAAGACTACAAAATAAAGATTATGCAAAGGAACCTAACAAAATGTCAAGGAAACCTACTAAATGGGAGAAGATATTACAAGTGATAAATCCAATAAGGGGTCAATATTCAAAATATGTAAAGAATTTATACAACTGAATACAAAAAAAAATAGTCATCTGATTTTTTAAATGGACAGAGGACATGAGTAGAGATTTTTCCAAAAAAGACATACACATGGGCAACAGACAGATGAAAAGATGCTCAACATCACTTATTGCCAGGGCAATGCAAATCAAAACCACAATGAGATAGTACCTTACACCTGTCAGAATGGCTAAAATCAAAAAGACAAGAGCTAAAAAGTTCTGGGATGGAGAAAAAGGGACCCTCATGCATTGTCAGCAGGAATGTAAATTGATGCAACCACTCTGAAAGACAGTATGAATGTTTCAAAAAATTAAACATAGAATTACCATATGATCCAGTAATTCAACTACTGGATATTTATCCAAAGGAAGGGATATATGCACATTTATATTTAGTGCTGCATTAGGTACAAAAGCCAAGATATGAAAGCAAGCCAAGTGTCCATTCACAGATGAATAAAGATGTCATATATGTTTACAATGGAGTATTACTGAGCTATAGAAGAGAATGAGATCTTGCCATTTGTAATAATGTGGATGGACCTAGAGAATCTAATGCTAAGTGAAATAAGTCAGCCTGAGAAAGACAAATAACATATGATTTCACTCATATGTGGAATTTAACAAATACGACAAAGGAATAAACAAAGAAAAAAAGAGACAGAGAATACAGACTCTTAAATATAGAGAACAAACTGGTAGTTGCCAGAGGAGAGACAGGTGGGGGGGGGTGGTTGAAATAAAGGGTATTAAGAGTACATTCATCTTGATGAGTAGTGAGTAATGTATAGAATTGTTGAATCATTATGTTTAATATCTAAAACTAATATAAAAATAAAAATAAAGCCGTTCCAAAAATTAAGTTAAAATGAGCCTAATATACCAACTTAAATATGTATCCCATGTACATACCTTTCCCAACATCCACTAAGAACAGCAGGTCCAATTAAGCCAAAGCAGCAGAACCCAGACAGTTTAGGAGCCACAGTCTCTGAAAAGCCCTCTGGAGGAACATGCCATATAGGTCAGAAGGGAGCCCAAAGCAGTGAGGCTGGGTGACAGGCACTGAGGTTTTAGGGTTGTGCGTTACAACTTCATACTCAAACTTTCTAAACCTAGAGTTTTATAAAGAGATCAAACTTTCTGGTTGTCTCACATGGATTAAGAGTGATGCTATTGCATGTGTGGGATGAAAGATAAAGGGAATATTGTTGAGCAGAAGAGCAGATGGTAGTAGTAACATTGACGAAATTGTTCTGTCTGTCCCCCACCTAGCCACAAGGCAGGGTTGCACTCTGTGGCCCCCTTGTGGTTGGGTAGGGTCATGTGATTTATTCTGACAGATAAATGGTAAGAGGAAATACTGTTGGGTATTTCTCAGACTTCTTAACTGATGATGCAAGAACCTCCAGAGTTTTCCTTCTCTGCTTTGGCTTGGCAATGAGCAATTGCTAAGGAAATGGCTAACAAATATGAATAAAATTCCCTCTATACCCACAAATGACATGGAACATAACCAAGAAGTAAATCTATATTTATTTTATACTTTAATCTTTAGAAGTTATTACCACAGTATCATCTAGGCTACCCTGATACCACCTCCTCCTTGTAATTTAAACACTTCCCTGGAAGTCCACTGCCAAAATGAAGCTAACAAGATTTTATGCATCTCTGCTTTGAATTACTGTTTACTTCACTTGCCTGTGGTTTTTCTCATTATAATGCCATTACCCCATGATGTGGGCCCTCAAAGCAATGCTTGTACAGTAACAACCTTTACTGATACCTTACTGCTACTCACTTTATCACTCTCTGGATCTTGGCTCACCTTGTTCTTTGTTGCAAGGCAATCACTAAGTCATTTCCCTCTCATAATGTTCTACCTACCTACCTATTGATCAACTATATCTCTATTTGCTTACATATTCTTCTGTGTATCCTTATTTATCATCCATCCATCCATCCATTCATCCATCCATCTATCTATCCTAGCCAGGTTGTACAGCTTTTCCAGGGAGACTACAGGGGACATGATAGAGGCATCTCTTAGTGAGTGTCTATGCTGACTGCAATTTGACCCTGAGTCCTCCACCTGCTCTGGGAAGCAAGTTACACCCTTACTTAGGTTAGGGCTGAGTATAGCAGAAGACACTGAGAAAGCTCTGAAGAAGTCTGGCAGCTGGTGGCCAGCTATAGCACTGAGAATCAGGCTGGCCATGCAGCAGCTGTGGGCATCCAAAGAACCAAACTGGTTTCCCCAGGAAAAGGAGGAGGAATGACGTGGTTAGAAAAATAAGTGGCTACTGCCACATGAGAAAGCTCATAACACCTTGGCTGCTGTGTCATTATATTAGCTCTCCTTTCAGACTAGGACTTAGGGATCAGCCAGATGAGTTGAGACTGGCTCCTCTTAAGAACCTATCCCTTTTAATCTATCTTCAACGTCCCTGTTCAGGCAAGTCTCCACTTGAAGGGTAAAAAGAGATCAGATTTTATAATGCAAAAACTCCTGCTTACCTCAAGCCATTTGTTGGAATTTCTACATTTAAAAAAATGAACCATTTGAAGCTAAACAGAATTTCAGCAAAATACATTCTTCTGTTTTGAAGAAATGTATCCACCCAAGGAGAAAATTAGGCCAGTGTTCTTACCCACTGACCCTGAATTTTATGAATATTCAGGAATGGTTAATGTCTATGTGAATATTCTTTAACATACTCTTCTTAGAAGAAAGAATAAATGTTGCCAGTTCTACAACTATAATTGAAATCAAGGGCGCATGGGTGGCTCAATTAGTTAAGTGACTGCCTTCGGCTCAGGTCATGATCCCAGAGTCCCGGAATCGAGTCCCGCATCGGGCTCCCAGCTCCATGGGGAGTCTGCTTCTTCCTCTGACCTTGTCCCATCTCATGCTCTCTCTCACTCACTCTCTCTCAAATAAATAAAATCTTTTTAAAAAAATCAAAAGAAAGACCTAGTTTAATGCTCCCATTTTACAAGGAAATAAATTTTGACTCACAAAGCTATTAGAGCCTGAATCAATAGTTCCCTTTCAAATTATTGGACCTTCTTATTTCTCCAGAGTAGTGATTAATCCGAGAATTTTTTTTAAATATTCTTATGCTCAAGGTCATTTATTTCAAATTTCAGAACAGAATTAAGTTATAATATTGGTATTATTTTCAGACCATCTTCCTATCTTTAAATGGTTATTTGTTACTTTCCTTTACCCAGGAAGCCTCACTGTTTAAAAACTCAAAGCAAATACCAGTCCAAGATGGGGAGGAAGGAAGACCTTGAACTCAACACCGTTGAAACACACCAAATTATACCTATTTATAGAATGATTCCTCCTGAAGAGGAACTGAGAGCCAACTGAACAGGTTTTGTAAAACAAAAGAGAAAACAGCAAAGATACAAAGACACAACAAAGAAAACCCCCACTCCCAACGCTGTGAACTATAGTCTGGAGGGGTAGTACTGAGACATTGGGAACAGATTCCTCTGTCCTTGGGAACAACAACAACAAAAAAGCAAACAATGGTTTAAAAGAGCAACTAGCATATAAAAGAGACAGCACTAGAACTCCTGTAAGCAGGGAAGGGAGCTGCATGAACACTTTCTGGGAGGGGCGGGCACTTGGACACAATCTGTACTTCCCCCTCACTGCCACTTGAAAGCACCGAGCAGTGTGCAGTCCAGTCTTCCTAACCAGCCTGCCACCTCGGTGAGCCCAGAACCCATAGTCCACACCAGGCCCAGCTACCCCACCAAGGTAGCAACAGGGTGGTACATACTGGGAAACTCCTGGTTAGCACTCCTTACAGCTGCAACCTTCACATCAAGATGACATAGGCACGAAGCATCCTGGGACACTCCAGGCCCACATAACCGTGGCTTCAGATGTTCTGCTAGGGCACTTCTAGTGCAGAGCACTCCAGAAACTCCCAGCTGACATCTGCTTCAGACCCAGCCACTCTGCCAGGTTGTCCCCTGCACGGAGCACCCCAGGAACCCCCATCTCATGCCTGCATTGGTTTCAGCCACCCCAGCAGGGAAATGTCTGCATGGAACACCCCAGAACACTCCTGCCTCAGCAGCCTCAGATGCAGTCATCTAGGTGGGGCACCACCTGTGCTGATCACCTTGGGACACCCTGGCTTGCACCTGATATAGCTTCAGCTTTCTCACCCGATCACCTTCAGAGGGGAGAGCCTTTGGACAACTTGGTTTGTAACTATTTTAGCTTCAGCTATTCTTCCAGGGCATATTTTGTTTAAATAACCCAGGGACCACACTGGCCTGCACACACTTTAGCTATTCTTGTCCTGCCAGCTTCTCCCCAACACCCCACACACACCAAGCTGACAGGGCCTCACAGCCTGTATCCCACTTCAAGTCCAGCCTCCCCTTCAGGATACCCTCTGAGTGAAGAGTCCTAGAACACCATAGTTGACATCTACTTTAGCTTGCAGCCACTTTAGTTTCATCTACCCAGGCAAGCCAACCTCTGTGCACATAGCTCAGGGACCTCTCAGCCTGCGCACTCCCTCAGCTCCAGCCCCCCCACCAAAGCACCCCCTGCACAGAGTACCCCAAGACACCCCAACTTGTACCCATTTCAATCCCAACTGTCTGGCCAGTGTGCCCTTAGTGCATAGAACTACTGGACACACTGGTCTGCTTCTACTACAGCTTCAGCTGTCCTGGGAGGATACCCACCATGTAGAAAAACCTAGAACCCAAAGTCCACACCAGTTGCAATTTCAGCCAGCTAGCAAAAGTCACCAACACACAGTCTACAAAGGGGCAACCATCTGGAAATCTGCTCCTTCAAGTTTAGGGTAAGTGGCTGTTCTAATAGAAACAAGCATAAAAAGTCAAGCAGAGTGAGGAGACAGAAGAATATTCTCCAAAGCTATGAAAAAAACCTCAGAAAAAGTACTGAAACAGAGATGAGTGATATGCCCGGTTTAAAACAAACAAGAGGAGCGGCAAGATGGCGGAGGAGTAGGAGACCGATTAGCATCAGGTCCCAGGAATTCACCCAGAGAGCTATCAAACTATTCTAAACACCTACAAATTCCACCGGAGATTGAAGAGAAGAAGAGCAGCAAGTCTAGGAACAGAAAATCGACCACTTTCTGGAAGGTAGGACGTGCGGAGAAGTGAATCTGCGGCGACGGGAAGATAGACCCCGGGGGCAGGGGCCGGCTGCCGGCAAGGGAGCGAGCAGCGGAGCACAGACTCGGGGCTGTGAGAAGTCGGCTCCACTGAGGGACGTCGCCCCAGAGACCAAGCGGGGGGTGAAGCCCCTGCAGGGACAGTGTGGTCTCAGGACCCACGGGGACACAAAAAGACCAGGGGTGTCTGAGCGCGACCGAGCTCCCAGGTCTCAGAGAGAAGCCGGCGGGAGAGACGGAGCTGAGCTGAGGTGTCTCTCAGCTCGGGGTTACCTTGGGCTGGGATCTGAAGCTCAGCCGGGCCACTGATCTGTGAGCGGGGACCCCACGGGCGGCAGACCCGGAGAGACTCACCTTCCTCCTCCGGGAGCAGC
>LNAC01002097.1:1156-13481 GCA_002007465.1 Ailurus styani
ATCAGCATACCTATGCATCTCTAGAAGATAACTCTCTTCGTCGCTTCTAGAGACTGTCTCTCCATAGAGTGCATCAAATTTGGACTGAAAGGAAAGACCAGCATGATCCACTCCAATCGCCCAGTAGAGTGCAGTCCTGCGAATTTCTTCTCATTTATACCTAAAATCCTGCAGTATTATATTTCAAAGATGCCCTAGGTGTAAAGAGCCTGTAAGGTTAGGAGGGGGAAGTAAAAGTGAGTAAAAACTCACTTTTAGCTAATTCCTAACCTTTTTCTAAAGGTGGTTAAACTTGTGACTTGCTGTTTATAGCTGTTAACATCTGCTTAATTTGTTTTTCAGTGGGAGTCCTACCTAGTTGCTTGTAGAGTTCCCTTACCTGAGAGGCTGTAATCATATTTTTGTGAGAGAGCTGCTTAGAGAACTTTCAGGTAGCTAGCTTTCAAACACCTGCTGCTGTTAAGGCCATACAGGCAACAAGGCCGATTGACCAACCAATGTTAGTGCTGGCATCAAAAAAAAGAAAGAACAATCCTATGAGTTAGGGGTAACGCATTTCTCTTTTATAAGTGAGATACTTAACTCCCTAGAGGTAACTAGTTTGTGTAGCTTTTCCAGTGAGCACTCATCGGCGCCCTCCGAAAGACTATAGGGTATAGGCCAATTCATATTAAAGAAGGTATTTTTATCCTTCCCTGTTGTTTGTGTACTCTCTCCATTGCCGTTAATATCAATTGATTTGAGTTTAGTGTAATCTCAGTAATCAAAAACTCCATAGCTTAGGTGACCTGATAGCTTGCCTTGAGAAAGTTGCTCCTTGGTTATTGCTGAGGGGCTGGTAGAGGTAGCTGCCTGAACACTCTTGGTATCTGATTTTTTTAGCTTCACAATTGTGGAGACTGGAGACATCAGGCATTTCTTATTTCGATTATTTGAAGAAAGAAATAAATCCTTTATCAGATCTTTGGAGGCTGCTGAATTAATTCCGCAGGCAGACTTAATCTTTTGAAGTTTATTGCTTAGTGTTGTTCCATTCTCATAGACAGTGCTCAAATCATACAACATTAACATATTGGCTGCATGCTGAACCTCTATGTACTTGGTAATTAAAGACAAAAGATAGTAAATTACTCCCTCACTAGTTTCTTTTTTAGCATCATCTTCGTAGTAGTATTTAAGTTTGCAACTGTTTTGAGCCTCAGTTTGGGTTACAGTTTTAGTAGCTGTAGCTTTCTTCAGGGCTGAATTATCGGGAATACATCATTTGTAACTTGAGAAATTTCTTAAAGAATTTAGGGGTAGCTCAACAACTAAGTCTGGTGTTTTTTTGCCACCTGGATCTGCAGAAGCTGAAGTCAGGGTAGTGGCGGCAGATACTGTAGCAGTATTATTTTTGGGAAAACCATCTAAGAACAATCTAACCCTGGAATATAAGCCATTAAACCTATTCTGATCTCATCCAGAGATACTTAGTTTAGAGCTCTGTGTAAAGATCAAAAGGCTAAATAATGGCAAAGCCGCTACTGCAGCTGTTATTGCCCCCCCCTGTCCACTAGAAACCCAGTCTCAGAAACCCATAAAAGCTAGTACATGCAATTCTTGATTTCTTCCATTGTCAGGGACTGTTTGGTTGCAAAGTTATGCATCTTCTTAAAGGAGCAGGCTGCATTCCCTGAAGGAGACAAACTATAGAAAAGAGGTCAGTTTACCTTAAATCCTAGTTTCTTTTTGCTACTGTTATCGTCATGTATTGTGATAGGTACTGGATTAGTTGAATAGTAATCAAATATTCCATACTTAAGTATTCCTGAGACAAATCCACTAGAGAGTCTTTCCCTAGAAAGTGTATTAGTTGTAGGAGAACTTCCTCCTGTAGATGAAGGTTTTGTTCTAACGGTTAGCTCGATACTAGAGGGTGAAAGTAAGCATTTCTTGGAAGCCTTTGTAGAAGAAAGGAAGAGATCCTTCAAGATATCCTGAGAGGTACTAGAGGTTAGGTTACAAGCCTTAGCGATGGACTGCATCTTTGTAGAAGGATTCTTAGTACTATCTTCTATAAAGTTAGTTTGTTGATCATAGAGCATCACCATATTTGTTGCATGCTGTGTCTCTAGGAACTGTGTCGTCAGCTCTAAGAGATAACCAATAACACCAGTTTCAGCCTCTTTATCTGCCTCCCCTTCCGAAAAATACTTTAACTGACAGGGTGTTTGGTCGGTAGAGGCTGCAGCTGCTGTTGTCGCTGTAGCATTACCTTTTTTCAATTGTGATTTGTCTGTTAAACAATACTTGTAATTTCCTCTTCTACCTAGATAGTTAAGTGGAATTTCTACCATAAGATCTGGTGTTTTAGTCGTGCCTGAGCTGCTGGAAGCAGCCTGTGAGGGAGCTGCAGCTGTCTGTGTTGTGCCCCCCCCGGAGGAAGTTTTTCCTAGGTCCTCAATAAATAGCCTCACCCTAGAGTATAGGCCATTGAGATTAGAAAAGGTTCAGCCAGAGGCTAAGTTTGACTTAGATTGTGAGTAAACCAGTAAATGCAAAAGCGGTACAGAGATAGCAAAGGCCATAATTGCTCCTCCGCCTCTCCATTGTTGAAGATAGCTTCACATAAAGGCTTTCTTAGCTAGGCGCTAAGGCCTGCAGAACCATTAGAGTTCTTCTTAAAATAATCCCCTAACACCAGCGTTTTCTCCTTGTACTTTTTTCATAACTCCTCAAAATTTTTGGGATTAGATTCACTGCTCCTGCTGTTGGTATTGTTGGAAAGGGAATAGTTTAAGACCAAGGGCATTTCAAAGATTAAAGGTCCTTGAGTTGGAGAAGAGTCTCCACTGTTCCCATCGCTATTCCCCTGAATCTGTTTAATATTTTCGTAATAATCTGTTAGAGCGTAGGAGATCATTCCCCACAATTCTCCTTGCTTCACCTGCTCTAGGGTAATGGATGAGCTAGTAGAACTTGAGGAATCTGCAGCTGTTGCTGCAGCAGCAGCTTGTGTTTTTTTAATCTTCAGGTACATCTTTACCAGGTATGGAAAAGGTAAGCACTTTTTTGGAGCATAAGCTGAGGATAAAACAAGATTCTTTAAGACTTCTGTCTCCTGAGCTTGACACTCACTTAATACTTTTTGAAAGCTGGCCTGACTTGAATCGGAGCCTCCGCTACTTGTCTGGGCTGTTTTCTTGCTAGCATGAAAGAGAAAGATAGTATTAACCTGATGCTGCAGCTGAATAAACCTAGCTGATAGCTCCATCAAATACTTTAAGAGCTCTGCATTAACCTTATCCTCTGTTTTTGTGGAGGGAAAATGCTGTAACTCGCAGTTGTTGGATTCTTGTGTAGTAGAGAGGGTTGCGCTCACTGTTTTTTGAGCCTGAACCTCACTGTTTTTTAGCAAAGAAGAAGAGGGTAGACAATACCCTCAGTAGCTAGAGTTATCCAGGTATCTCAAGGGTATCTTTGCTTCTAGGGAGAGTTTTCCTCCATTACTACCCGCTTTGCCTGCCTGTTGTACCTCAGCTGACACCTGTTGAATGCTGTATCTATTAGAGCTTTCGCCCCCCCCTATGGAGTTTGCTGCAGCGGGAGTAGTAGAGTTATCTTCAGAGATAAATAACCTCACATGAGCGCTAATGCCTTTCAAGCTACCTCAAGAAAATTTATTCTCCTGCTTGTAGAAAACAAGAAACCCAAATAAGGGTAACAGCGCCAAGGTCAAGAAAGAGAGACCCTTTCACTGGTTAGTTAACTCTCAAAGGTAACTCATCTTATCTAAGGGTTAAAAAAAGGATACAAACAATACAGCTGGCGGATGCGGAAGGAATCGAACCCACAGTCCATAGATTTGGAGTCTATTGTTTTGCCATTAAACTACGCATCCACTAAATAGTATCTCTCTCGAAGAGTTACCTTAGAGTTATCTCACTTTATAGGTTAAATTAATTAATCTTAAAGTTAAAGAATTTTAACTATTTAAAAGAAGAAAAAACAACTGCTTTTTTCTTCTACTAAAAGCTCTTTTTTCACCTTCTCACCTGGTAAAATCATGAAATTTATTAGATAAATTTAAATAGAGGGAAAGATAAGGCTCAAATTAGTAGTTTTCAAGATTAAAAATTACCTAAAAAAGTAAAAAAATGATACTAGAGTTGAGAGACCAAATAGTGGACTTTCTTAAGGAGGTTGTGCTAGAACGTGATTTCACCCTCTTACAAGACAAAATAGTGGTTGAAGAGGCTAAGCATCCTAGGTTTGGTTTCTTCAATACAAATCTACCTTTCTTACTCTCTTCTTACTATCAAAAAACACTTGAAGAGAGTGAAAAAATACTCTTAGAGAAAACATTTACCCATAGATATATTTCTAGGGTTGAGATCGTTAAAGGTTACATGAATTTTTTTCTATCTCCCCAACTAATAAAAGATTTTTTTAGTCTAGCAAGGGAAAAAGAAAAGATTGTCCTAGGAGCTAATAACTCAAATAATAGAACAAGGAAATACTTTATTGAGATAGTCTCAGCTAATCCTACAGGCTCTCTTCATATAGGTCATATAAGAAATGGAGTGATAACAGATACAGTCTCTAATATGCTAGACTACAACAACAACTCTGTCTATAGAGCTTACCTAGTTAATGATGGAGGTCTTCAGATTAGAGAGTTAGTCTCTTCTATTCACCATATGCACTCTTATCTAGCTACTGCTTCACCTATTGACTTAAGCTCTAAAGAACTTAAGTACAGCGATGAACATGTGAGAAACTGTGCTAGAGCAATTGGGGAGGGATTTGGATACTATTGAGAGCTACAGGATAAAGAGTTAACTGAAAAGATAACTAGGTTTTCAGTTGAATACTTTTTAAAGCTGATCAAACAAGAACTAAAAGAGTTGGATATCAAGGTAGATAGTTGAGACTATGAAAGCAAGATATGTTCTGAGGGTGCTCTAAGTGGATTGATCTCTAAGATTCAAAACCACCTCTATATAGAGGATCAAGCTCTATGATTTAGAACTCAAGATTTTGACCCTAATCTAGAAAAGAATGATGTGATCGTAAAGGGAAATGGAGAGTTGACCTATTTTGGTCAAGACCTGATCTACCACATTTATAAGTTAGAGTTTTTGGGTTCTAATGGAACAATAGTAAATACCTTAGCTGTAGATCATAAGGGTCATGTTCAGAGAATGAAGGCTTTCCTTAGGTGCTTGGCAGTCCCTCCGGAGAAGGTAAAGTTTAAGCTTACCCAATTGTCTAGGTTAATGATAGATGGAAAGAAAACAATCTTTTCCAAGAGGGATANCGGGATAATATTTTCCTCTCCCTTTCTGAGTTGAAAGAACACCTAACGATTGATGAAATCCGATGATTCTTAAGCTCTCGAGATGAAGAAAGTGAGCTAGATATTGAGTTAGAAAAATTAAGAAATAAAGACTACAACAACCCTATTTTTTACATAAGATATGCTCAGTCGAGAGCTTCCAAACTAGCTGAGAGTTTAAATCTAGCAATAGAACCTGAAGAACTATCTTTCGAGGAGCTAAAAAGCGATGATGACCTAGAGTTGATCCACTGAATTCTAATGCTGCAACTAAGGTTTCAAAGGGCAATAGAAGCACTTAAGCCTAGCATTATTGCCTCCTATCTTTACTCTCTTGCGCAGAGATTTCATTCCTTCTATGATAGTTACTCCATAGCAAATGACTTTAACTCCAAGACTAAGGTGGCTAGACTTGCTTTAGTGAACCTGGTAAATCGTATTTTTAGTGAATTACTTCCTATTTTTAAGATCTCGACTAAACCATTGAATTAGGGCTGAAGTATAGCTTTACTGAGGCCGAAGCGGGCTCAGATGAGAGTGGAAAGGGAGATTTCTTTGGGGGCATTCACGTCTCTGTTGCACTGGTTGATGCTGAAGCCTATGTGCAGCTAAAGAATGAAAACCTACTGAAAAAAATTAATGACTCTAAACTACTTAGTGACTCAACAGTCTACTATTTAGCTCCCAAGCTTCAGGAGCTATTAGGCTGAAAGATAATTTCAGTCTCTTGAGGGGCGAAGCAGTATAACGAACAGTATGCAAAATTTAAGAATCTAAACCTTTTTTTAAGCTTTGCCCATAATCTTGTGTGAGCTAAGCTAAATGATGTGCTGGGTGAAAAGAAACGCTCTCTTCCAAATAAAACAATTATTGACCAATTCTGTGCAAAAGAAAAATACTATCAACACCTAAATGGGATTCACATACAGGGGGAAAAAATCACTAATTTTGAGACTAAAGCAGAACAAAAATACCTTTCTTGTGCTATCTCTTCTATTATCAGTAGATACCTATTCTTAGAAGAGATGAACGAGCTTTCTAAAAGCATCAACTATGAGCTTCCTTTAGGAGCTTCATCGACCGTAATTAAGGCATTTCAGGAGCTCTCTAAGGATGAAAAATTTCTTCCCAAAGAGTACTGTAAAACTCACTTTAAAACACTAGAAAAAGCGAAGCTTTAGCTTTTTCTAAAAATTAAAGTTTTTTGTAATGACTAATTTTTTTAAAACTACCTTATTAACCAAGGAAAAAGCTTGGGCTCAACGAAAGTGAGTGCTTATAGATGCAAAAGATGAATATGTAGGTAGATTAGCTGTAAGAATAGCTGATCTACTAAGAGGAAAAGATAAGGTAGACTTTACTCCTTCCTATGACTGCGGAGAATATGTGGTTGTAATCAACTCAGACCGGTTAAAGCTTTCTGGTAACAAGCCTCAAAAAGAGGCTTGATACAGACACTCAGGCTACCCTGGAGGTCTTAAGAAAAGAAGTGGTAAAGAAATGCTGGAAAAGTACTCAGACAAGCTCTTGACCCTAGCGGTCAAGAGAATGCTACCTAAGAATAGGTATCTATCTAGAGCTTTACTTAAAAAATTAAAGATTTACAAGGGCGAAACTCACCCTCATCAGGCTCAGCTATCAAACAGCTAGGTTACGAATAATAGTCTTTGTTATCTTATGGGAGCAAAGCAAAGGGGAGGCTTGCTTCATAAGCATATTCACAAACTTTGTATCAATATTCTTTAGGGAAGGAATATCAAAGAATTTGGTTGGAAGACCAAATTTCTCAATATGTTTTATCAGGTAAAGAAGTAATCCTTCTGTAGAGATTACTCCATACATAATGTAGGCTAACTCTAGGGCCCTATCGTGGCCCTCCTTGTCATTCAAGGTAATGTATTCCAAGAATGAGGGTAGAAAGAGAGATAAAGATTTATAAAACTCAACATTGGAGAGGTAAGTTAGGTTAGCTGCAAGTTTGTATCAGGTTCAGTAAGAGGATTTGGTCATAAAGTACCTTCCATCAAAACATTTAGCTGCAATCCCCATGATAATCTTCGCATCAATTAGGGTTAAATCTGAATTGCTTAACAGGTAGTTTAGGTATCATTCAATAGATTTAACCTCTCTGATTAATCTCATTCTGTCTTTATTGGTTAACTCGCTGTCAAAGTAATTAAACAACAGTTTGAAGAAAAGAAGGTGCAGTAATTCCATTTGCTTTTTTCTTGGGTATTCCAGTATGAAACCTGGATAATAAAAGACAAAATCTGAGCTGTCAATCGGGTTAAAAAGATAGATTGATTGATCATAATAGTTGACATTTTTCAAGACTGGTTTATTTGTTAGAAGGTGTTGCTCAACCAACTTTGGACTAGGAATTAAGAGTGTAGGTACTGAAAAAATAGAATAATACGCGGAAACTACAGGCTTATTTTGGTTGGAGTTGATCTTAACGCTATTAGGTTTTATAAGTTTCTTCATAACTAGCTTAGAGAAATCTATTAATGAGCTAGAGCCCACAACAAGCAAGGAGTTAGCCCTATGTTTATAGGCATAATCTACTACCTTTAAGATAGATTCTCGCTCTAAGAAAGGTTGAACATTTGTGTATTCAAAAAACTCTATTTTTAACTCTTTAAGAATAGAGATAATTCTCCTATAACCTACCAACTGTCTGGTATAAGCATCGTCTGTCAAGACAATTAAGGCATTAATATTTGCCTTAGCCAGCTTAGTGGAAAGATGCTTTTCTATAGAGTCCTCTCCCACAAATCAATTGTTCAGTAGAGGTACTTTTCTACCCTTACTTTCCTCTTCTTTAACAGCCTCTATGGCGGCATGTTCTTTCTTTCTCTTTTCCCGCTCCTTTTCCCTTTTGCNCTATCTCAGTGTAGTTTGGTGAAGTGAAATCTTCAATACCTAATGGTCTAGCATCTCAGACCTTATCATGATTCACTATTAACTCTTTTAACTTGCTAAACTCTAGTTCTTGTGCACTTGTAATTAACCTAGGATTATCAGGTCTTAGTGTGCTGATTAGCTGTTGGGTATGTGCTATTTCCTTGCTTAAAGCCTCTCTCTGAGAGGTAAAGTAAAACCTACTATCCTGACTATTTTTAAAGATTGAACTCTCTATAGATTCAGTTTCTTCAGGGGGGAATAGCTTGTTAATAAGATCTTTTACCCTTTCTTTCACAATCTTCATAGATTAGGTTGGTTTTTTAAGTGTTAATAGCTTCTTTCTGGTTTCATCCCTAAAAGAGGAAAAACTATGCTTCAAGAGGTTTGCATTATCCTTTAGCCCTTGAGACTTATTTTTTATCTCGTTGAGCTCTTCTGCTCAGCTATTTTTCTTGACTTTCCTGTCTATAAGTTTAAGAGAAGAACGTAGTGACCTCTTATTAAGTAACTCTAGCTCTTTAACTATCTCTAATACCCTTTTTTTACAAATATGTAGAAAATTTTCTCTTTCTAGAAGTTCTTTTAGTCTTTCTTCATTTTTTTCTAGGAGGAGTTTTATCTTTCTAGCTGTGGCTGTTTTGCCTGAAGGAACTACTAGTGCTTTTAAGAAATTGGAGATTTCTCCTTCATGTTGCGCATTTTTCTGAGCTAAAAGTAGAAAGTTCTTCCGTAGATTGAAGAGATCCTGTCTAAACCTAAGTAATCTATTGACCTTGTGGGCCTTTGGTGTTTTGTAAAAGTGATAGAAAGAGCCACAAACTAAAACAATAAGTAGTCCAAAGATAGAATAAATGGCTCAGTCATTACTCAACGTACAATTATCCTACTTAAATGGAGTGATTATTTCTTACCAAAAATAATACCTAATGCGATTGAACTCACTAAGGCTGCTACAGCGATAACAATACTTAGGTTAATCTTCCAGGTTCGCAGCTCTTTGGCTCTTTCCTTGTTTGCATCAACTAGAAATTCTATATCTGTTTTACTAACGTTAGGTGTTTCTTCTAATTTCTTCTTCTTAGCTCAAGGATTTAGGGAAAGGCTCATGTACCTAAATTCAGAGGTATATAGTTAATGCCCCCCCCTGTGTCATGAAGCATACAGTTTGTTGAGTTAGAGAGTAACTCTTGTTCAGTACACTGTTTCCTTATAGGATTAGATAGAAACTATTGAAAGTAAATCTCTAAAATTTTGAGAATAACTTAAACTCAGCTAAAAATTAGCTGAAGCTTTAAAAGATTCTCTCCTAGTTTGAGACTTCTTCTATCTAGGTGCTAAAAATACTGAAGATAAGATAGATAAAACCTAATAAAAGTACAAAAAATAAACCTACTTCAATGTTAACATAAAGCAAGTAAGCTTGATTAAAATTTTTAAATTAAATAATTTAACATCCATAAAATTTTCTTTTTAGACTAAAAAGATGATCTTTACCAAGTATCTTTTTGCGACAATTGCTGGTTTAACTGGTGGAGTTAATGCTTGAGCGTTTTCCTCCTCGGGGGGGGCATTGAGACAAAAAGAAATGCAAGCTATCTCAGAGAAGATAGATAGTGAGTCTAGGGAGCAAGAACAATTATTATCCAAAGAAACTAGTAGACTCGACAAGGAAAAACAAGAGTCTGAAAAGAATTTTCAAAGTTTAGAAAGTAAGAACAAAGAGTCTCAGGGAAAGGCCAGTGAGCGAAAAAAGGCTGGGGTTGAGTTAAATAAGACGAACTACAATGTTCAGCTGGAAAAAAATAAACAGGATCGCAAGTTGCAGTCTCAAAAAGAAAGCCTTGAAAAAGCGCTAAACAGTAACTTTGAGAGTCTTAAGACTCAAATTGAGTCCAAGGTCAAGGAAAACTTTGATGAGGTAAAAAAGGTAGTTGATGAGCAAACACAAAAGCTACAACAAGCTTTATCAACCTTACAAGAATCTAACAAACAATTAATTGAAAAGGTTAAAAAGTGTATTGAAAACCTACCAAATGAAATCTTTAACCCTCCTGGAGCTACTTTCTGTGGAGACTCGTCTAAAGCTTAGGGTTTTGACACCAAAAAAAGCCTCCCTCGGGGGGGGCTTTCTCCATCCATCTAGTAGAGCATGTCTGCTCAAATTGCCGGTTACATTGCTGCTGCGGCCGTTGGAGTTATTTGATTCCTTTTAATGATGGCTTTCTTTTTTCAAGGGATAAGATTTTTTACCATAAAAATAAGAGAAAATAAAAAGAATAGGGAATAATCTATTCAATTATTCTTTGTCTAATTAAGGTCTAGGGAGTGATTTTTTCTAAGTATCTCTTTGCAACGATTGCTGGCTTAACTGGCGGAGTTAACGCTTGAGCCTTTTCTTCCTCGGGGGGGGCGTTTAGAAAGAAGGAGCTAGAAGGATTAAATAGTAGCTTAGAGGATGACTCTAAAGAACATGCTGGACTCATCCAGAAGGAAACAACAAGGTTGGACGATGAAAAGAAAACCTCTGAAAACAAATTTCAGGAATTAAATGAAAAAAATACACAAGCTCAAGCTAAGTCACGAAGCAGAAGGGAAGCTGGCAAAGCTTTATCTAGTGAAAATTCTTCCTTAAATGCTCAAAAATTCAAACAAGATTACGAACTAACTACCCAGAGAGATACTCTGCAAAAAAAATTAAATGCTCAAACGCAAACTCTAAAGACTCAATTGGAAGAAAAGGTTAAGACTGCTTTTCAGACAATTCAATCAAAAGTGCAGGAAGAAACTTCAAAGCTAGAGGGTGCTCTATCGGCTCTTCAATCTTCTAACCAACAGTTAATCTCTAAGGTCAAAACCTGTCTAGAAAAACTTCCTGATTCTATCTTTATGGACTTGAAGCCTGGAGAAGATTGGTGCGATAAAATTACACAAACAACTCAATCTTCCCCTAAAAAAGCTACATAATGATTTTTTCTAAGTATCTATTTGGGGTTATTGCTGGGTTAACTGGAGGTGTAAATGCTTGAGCTTTCTCATCCTCGGGGGGGGCGTTTAGAAAGAGAGAGTTAGAGGATTTAAACAGTGAATTAGAGGCGCATACGCAGGCTAACAGTAAGTTAGTTACGCAGGAAACCACAAGGCTAGACAGTGAAAAAAAGGAAGCTGAGAAAAAATTTAAAGAGCTAGAGGACCAAAATAATCAAACTCAATCTAAGGCTCAGGGAAGAAAGAAAGCTGGTCAAGAGCTAAGTCATAAAAATGCTTCTTTGAATGCAGATAGACTATCGCAAGATTACCAATTAAGAAAGAAAAGAGATACTCTTCAAGAAGATCTAGATACTAAGACAAATGAATTTAAGACTAAACTAGAAACAAATGTTCAAACATCATTTCAAGCTGTTCAAAAGGCAGTACAAGATGAAACTCAGAAGCTAGAGACTGCCTTAGAATCTCTTAAAGAATCTAACAAAACATTAATTGAGAAGGTTAAGAAGTGTATAGAAGAATTGCCAAACTCCATTTTTAAAGAACTCAAAGCAAATCAAGATTGATGCGATACAGACCCCCGCTCCAACGAAAAAAGCTAAATAATTGATTCTCTAGACGATAATGATCTTCTCTAAGTATCTTTTTGCAACAATAGCTGGTTTAACTGGTGGAGTTAATGCTTGAGCTTTCTCATCCTCGGGGGGGGCGCAAACAGGTAAAGAGTTACAAGCGCTCGATAGCGTTTTAAATGACCACACCAACCTGAACAACTCTCTTATTGAGAAAGAAACAACCCGTTTAGAAGGAGAAAAAGCTAAGGCGGAAAGCAACTTTCAAAAATTAGAGGAAGAAAATAAAAAAACCAGCGCTAAAAGAAAGGAAACTGACAGCGCAAGAAAAGGTGTGGTTGATGCAAATATCCAAAATCATCAGCAAAACTATCAATCATCCTACAAGCTAACAACACTTAAGAGAAAAGCTGAAGCTGAACTACAAAAAATCAACCAACAAGTTTCCGAAAAGCTTAAATCAGGGGTTGAAAAGACCCATCAAGAGCTAAAAAAGACTGTGGATGAAGAAACTAAAAAATTAGAAGAAGCGCTCAAAAATCTTAAG
>LNAC01002097.1:30697-41807 GCA_002007465.1 Ailurus styani
TAACTATTATGACTACACAACAAATAGGGAGATTCTCCCTATTCCTTAAAGGGCGTTACAAAAAAACACTGACCTTTCTCATCTATCCTTCTCTCTTAAATGTTTTCAAACTATAGATTTTTGGAAAAGTAGTTCATCTGACCCAATAAATAGTCAGCTATATGTAACTCTATCGCTCCTTCACCATTTTTAACCTTAGCTTCATAACCTGCTTTCGCGCTATAAGCGCTGTTTACAGCAGAAGCTCCTCCTAGTATGGATAAAAGACCAGCAAGTCTATTACTTGCAAGATAGGCATCTAACTCTTTCTGTGCCTGATCCACCCCAGCTACCCTCTTCTTTCAATCCTGAGCATCCTTGAAGAAGATCTTAAAGGGAGCACTATTTCAGTTTCCTCAGCCATATCACTCATCTGTAACCTCTGGTTGAGCAGCTCTTCCCCTTCTCCCTCCAGTAATACTCCTAGATTTAAGCTCTACCTTATCATTACCTCAACCCATTCTTCTTAGGGCTGTAGTGATGGTCGTTACCTGGTGTGCTAATTTTGCAAAACTTTTCTTGGTACCTGAAGAAGCTTCTCCTATTGCACTTGTTAGCTTGGTGGATAGTTGTTCTCGTTCCTTGGCTAGCTTATCATAGGCTTCATAATACTTTTGAATAGCCTCTCTTTGTTCCCTAGTTAGGGGAAAGTTATTTTCTTCTTCCTGAGCTACAGCAGCTCTCTTTCTTCTTGATGGCTTGTTGTTTTCTTGCTTCTCTCTATACCTTCTCACCTGTTCGCTTCCCTCCTTGAAGGCCTTAAGATGCTTGTTTAGCTTAGACATTTCTGTATTAAGCTTTTCCTTCTGCTCTTTATCTACCTGTAATACCTTAGTTTCTTTCCCTATCTCAGAGTAAAGGCTTCCAGACAAATTGCTGGACTTTTCGTCCAGGGTTTTTCCTTCACTAGAAAGTCCTTCTGTTGTAACCATTAACCTGTGTTCTTCTGGTTTATTATCCTTCACTGAAAATTCTTTAATAGTGAAATCATCTAGCTGAACCTGCTTAGACTCTAGATCGTAGTCTCTCTCCCTATGCCCCCCCCNGTTAAAGAGGGAGTTAAATCCTAGTGAATTAGAGCTAAGAAAAGGAAAAGAAACTCCTGGAGTTACGACAGCAAGTAATGCTGGTAAGGCTAACCTCTGTTTTCAGGAAAAGACCATAGTTTATAGAGCAGGTGCCTTTAGGCAATTTCTATTTTATTTAAGAAAGTTTAACCCTTTTATTTCCCCCTAAGAATCTTTCTTCTTGGGAAGTTGTTTCATCTTCTCCAACAACCAAGAGGCTACCTCTAACTCTACCCTACCCTTGGAGGCTTTTACTGCATTTTCAAAGTGTACCTTCTCAGAGTAACAGGATGCAACCCCAGAAGGTCCTCCAAGCATAGCCAACAAACAAGGTCCTCTTCTACTAACTACATATGCTTCCAACTTAGCCTGAGCAGCATCAGCGCTGTTCATACTCTTTAGTCAATCATCCTGATTGGTAAAAAAGTGTTGAAAAGGCACTGTCCTTCAGTTTCTCCAACCATACAAGTTTTGGGGAGTTGGATTGTTTTCACCTTTAGCCTTTAAGACCAACTCTTTTAGCTTTCACCCTACCCTTTCTAGTGCTCTTTTAGTTGAACTAGAAAGACTATCAGAGATTTCTTGAGAGATTCCTCCCCAGTCTTCCTGGCTAACCTTCTTTAGCTTCTCAAAGAGTTCTTTCTTACTTCTTCCTAGCTCTACAAAGCTTTCAAAAAACTGTTGAAGAGAGATCCTCTCTGGTTGCTCCAGGGGAAAAGAGGAGGATTCCTCCTTTTTTCTCTCAACTGATCTTGTCTGTCTGTTAGTTTTACCAGCTTCATACCTGATGATATGTTCCCTTGCCTTTCTAAAGCTACCTGCTTGACTCTTAAGCTTAGAGTAACTTTCTCCATATACCTTTTCTTTTTCTTGTTCTATTGTCTTTACCTCTGCTTCTCTCTTAACCTCTATATGAATGCCAGAGGTAATAGAGCTAGACTTGCTTCCTTCTGCTCCCAATGCCTTAGCAGATAAATCTAGTCTCTTTCCCTTCTGTTCTGGTGAAGGTTCAAATACCTTTCTCTCTGACTGTCTCCCTACCGACACTTCTGGATTACCAGAAGTCTCTAAGGGTACCTCCTTCTTCTCTAATTCATACTCCCTGGTAGTATCCTTAAATTCTTTCTGAGCGCCCCCCCCGGAGGATAAGAAAGATACTATCTGTAAAGCTCTTGGATTGGCAAAGGGTAAAGTCACTCCCGGTCCTATAACCAAAGGGGGAAGAGTTAAGGCTAATCTACCTCTTAAACTCAGGGGCATAACCTTCTACAAATAGCTAAAAGAGCCCGATAAGGGCTCCTTTAACTACTTAACCCCTACTTGTTTATCTGTTGTTGTAATTTCCTTTTCCTTAACCGTTAGTATCTCAGAAACTCAGGTATTCTGAAGCTTTAGTCCCGCTGCTTCAGAAAGATCCAATAGAGGGGAGGCAATCTTTCTAGCACTTTTTGAGAGCTGTACTACAGAGGCTACACTGTCTAAACTATCCTTCTCCTTTTCATACTCTTCTATTGTTTTTCCTTCTTCTCTTGTTGCTACTCTCTCTATTACCTGTGTTTCTGTCTTCCCGGAAGGTACAAGCTTAAGGGCAACGCCTACGGAGGTAGGAATAAGTGAGCAAACTCCTATACAGGCAATTATCTTATTGGTTAAGCTGAGATTTAGCATTATCTAGCTTCTTCCCCTACCTCAACTCACTCGGAGGAAGAACCTTCTTGTAGGTTCTTAAAGGCTCCTGTTTGTTCTTTCCAGGCAGCAATCAGATAGTCTCCTCAGTTATTGTTCAAGATTGACTGAATATTTGCAGGATTAGCCAGTCAGAAGAAAGGTTTAGCTGCCTTATAAAGGCTATGTACTGGTTGAACCAAAACCTTAATCTCCTCTCTTAACTCTTTAGAAGATTTTTTATACCTCTCAAAATCTTCTTGTAGCTCCTTAGAGTCTTCAGAAGACCCTTCTAGGGTTGCTGTTGTAAGGATAGTTGGAGTATTTCTTACAACTTTACCTCCTGTAAGAAAGACTGTAGTAGGTAGAGCAACTCCAGCTAATAAAGCTGCAACTATCTTATGTAGAGAGTTAATCCTCATTATTATGACTGCAAGTAGATTTTAAGTAAGTTAGGTTGTTTTGTCAGTTGGAAGTAGCTGCATGTCCTTAAAGAGGCTAGAGGCAACAATCAAGCTTATATCTTGTTCTGCTCCTTCAACAGCACTATCGAACCTAGATTTTTCACTGTAACAGCCTTCAACGGCTCCAGAACCTAATAATAGACCAAAAATACAGCCCCTTTTAGACTCTAGGTATTTTTCCAGTGCAGCTTTCTTTCCCTCTAGAAGAGCTATCTTCTTTTTCCATTCTTCTTGAGACTCAAGGAAAGTACTTCAAGGGCTAGCCTTTCAAGAACCTCAACCATATCAATTTTCAAGGGTTGGGGTAATCCTAAGTTTTCTTAAGCCTCTTCTAGCTAGTTCTACCCTTATTAGGTCTCATCCCATTCTCCTAAGCTGACCAGTAACAGCTGAAGCTTCTCTTTTGGGTAAATAGTCACTCCCTGAGGTTAATGTTTTGCCGCTGAGTGTTTGAAACCTGGGAGAGAAGGATCTTCTTTCCTTTGCTAATCTATAGAAACTCTCATAGAATACCTGAATAGCGGCCCTTTGAGCCTGTGTAAGAGATTGCATATTCAAGGGCGGCTCTGCTGATCTAGCCTTTCTGGAGGCTCTTGTCTGAGCATCATACTCTTCAACTGCAGCTCTTCCGGTTGAAAAGGCCTGCTTGTGCTTATTTAAACTCTTAGCCTCTGCTTTATACTTTTTCTCTATCTCTTGGTTTAGGGTATTAAATCCTTCTTCCTTTTTTATCTCTGAATGAATAGTTAAAACCTGCTTGGGAGACTGATGCTCATCTGTTACCTTGGCTAAAGCGTCATCTAGAGTGAAGGTATCAGCTTTGCCAATAATTAGGGTTTTCTCTTCTTTAGTTGCTTTTTTTACCTGCAGTTGGGACCAGTCAGTCTCTAGTTGAATGGATTCGTCCTCCTTAAGTTCGTAATCTTTTAACTTAGAATCGAATGCCCCCCCCGAGAAAGGGGAGTTAAGAACTACATTACCTTTGCTAAAAAAAGGTACTGATGCTCCAGGAGATGATACTAGTAGAGCTGTTGGAAAGAGTAACTTGTACCTTGAATGAAGGCTCATAACACTTTAAATTTATTCAAGATTTTACTGTTAAAGGGAAATTAGGCGGAAAGAAGCCGCCTAACCTTCCTCCCCTAAAGGATTATCTTTTTCTTAGTCTGTCTTCCTGTATTTGTTTCATATTTCTTAACAATCAAGCAGCAATATCTAGTTCTATCTCAGACTTATACCCTTTTATAAGTTGTTGGAATCTGGATTGATCACCTTGACATCAACTTTTTAAAGCACCATCTCTGACTAAATCAGAACTATCAGAGCAAGTGGAATTACTTTTGGTATTAGACTTAAATATTTCTTCGGCATCAACAATCTTCTGAACCTTTTTGCTTCAATGTTTATGGTTAGCATAAAACAGCCTAAAAGGATTGTATCTTCAAGCTCCTCATCCTCAATTTTCTACATCGCTGGAATCTTCATAAATCTTTATTTCATCTTCTTCCCAATTAATCAAATCTAGAGCTTTTTGAACATTTATTTCGGAATTTCTCGAAGCTGGTAAATTGGATGAGATCCCCTCCTTTGAATCTTTTATTACCTGCTCTATTCTATCTATAGAACTTGATCTATGATTATCCAATCTGGAATAAACCAGATAAAACTTATACAAAGACTCTCTGTGTTTTTTAGTTAACTGTTGTCTCTGGCTTTCTTGCAACGATCTTGAAGAATTTTCTATCCCTCGAGCATCCGGGGTTAATTTGTATTCATTCACTCGATCCAAGATGGTTTCATACCCCTGCTTTGAATCTTCAATAAACTTAACTGATTCTTCAAATTCCTTTAGCTGTTGTTCTGAAATAACCTCTACCTCCCTATTCTTGGTTACCTCCCCTTGAAGACCTTCTACTACAGAAGGAGCAGAAGCGCTTAGGTGTGAGGCAACACCTAGTAGATTAGTTTCAAAGCCTGGAACCTCTAACTTACCAATAGTAGTTTGAGAATGTTTAATAGGACTACCAGAAGAAGAAAGAGCAGTAACTCCTTCTGTAGAAAGACTAAGTTCAGCTGAATCCCCTCCTTCTCCCTGCACTCTTTTAGCTAAATGCGCACCATCAATAGAAAACTGTATAGGAGCATTAGGTATACTTCCTCCCCTGTTAAAAACAAGGGGATAAGAGATTCCTCCTGCAGTAAGAACTGATAAGGTAGGAAGAAGAATCTTATACTTCAAAAGCATAGCTAAAAAGGCTTATCTAACGACAGACAAAAACTAAATTATAGAGAAGCTATTTTCTTCTTAAAAATAGGTAATAGTTAGTTAAAACCCCCTAAAAGGGGGACTAATACTAACTAGGTAGTTGTTTGACCCATCTTCTCTAGGATAGTCTTCCCTATCTGTACCTCCAAACCAGACTTAGCATTCTTTACAGCTTCTTTCATTGCCCCCAACTCTGAGTAGACTCAGTTATTCATTGCATCAGCTCCAAAGAAAGTAGAGATAAAGAGTCCAGAGGTTCTCTTACTGGTTAGATAGGTTTCTAAGGCTTTTTCGGCTGCAGAGAGGCTGTTTAGGTAAGACCTTCAGGTACTCTCATCAGAAAAGAAGTACCTAAAGGGATTCTTTGTAGCCCAATCTCCTCACTCCGTATTTCCTGAGGGTTCAGCTCTTCCCCTCCTTCTTGGGGTATTCTCCTTTGTAAGATCTTCTCTAACATTTCACCCCATAGTAGTTAGGGCATTAAGGATATTGGTTATACCAGTCTTGTTAAAGGAAGAGGCTTTACCTACTGAAGGCTTCTCCTCTACAGCTCTAGATAATTCCGTTGAAAAGGTACTCTTCTTTGAGGACAATTCAGCTCATTCCTTGAGAAAGTATCACATAGACTTTCTCTGTTGTAGATTCAGCTGATTCTCCTCTGGTATCTCCCTCTTACCCCTAGTTTGGGTAGAAGGCTTACTACTACCTTTGATAATCCTGTGAGCAGCCTTAAAGAGATTAGCATAACTCTTTAGGGTCTTCTTAGAGGAGGCCAAGGCCCCCTCCACCTTTCCTTTTACAGAAAGAGTCTCTCCCTCTTTCTTAAGCTCCTTATAGAGCTCCCTAGTATCCTTACCAGAAGCTTCAAGCCCTAAGCTCTCCTTCCCCGCCAGGGAAAGGGGAGTAGAGCTATCCTCTAGTGTTAGTACTCTTCTTTCTTTAGGCTCACGAACTGTTTGAGAGACTCTCTCTTCCTCTAGAGATAATGCCTTCTCCTCTAAAGACTTATCCTNCTTTCTCTCCCTCTAGGGATAATACCTTCTCCTCTAAAGACTTATCCTCAGTTGTTAATGCCCCCCCCTGTGCTAGTGAGAATAAACTACCTAAGCTTGTATCTGGCTTCCCAAGTAACTGTATAGTAGCTCCTGAAGGAGCTACCAAGGCTACAGTACCTAGTACTATCCCTCTTCTTTTGCCCAAAAGGGACAAAAGAATTAACTAACCTCTCTTCTTGGTGTTTAGACTCTTAAGCTTAAAAGACACTAACTCTTCTTTATCTTCTTCTTTTTGTCATCCTCTGAGGGATTAGAGGGTTTCTTCTTTTGAATATTTCCTATATTAGGTCATATTCCATCTTCAGGCACTTTCTCTTGGGGTCTAGGAGATTGAGCCCTCTTCTCTGATGGTGAAGTATTCTTCTTACAACTATTAAGCATTCTTAAAATTTCTTTTCTATTCTCTGTAGGTACCTCAAATGTTAATAAATGCTAAACCTCTTTCTTTAGGGAGATGCTCCTTTTTATATTAAGGTTCACTTTCTTTTAAACCCTAGAGATCTTCTGTCCCATTCAGCTTAATAGTTTAGAGGCAACAGCTACATCTACCCCTGATTTAGCCTCATCTATTGCCTGTCTAAAGTTATCAGCCTCTCTATAGGTATAGTTAACTGTTCCAGGTCCGAAGAAAAGAGAGGCTAATCCACTTGCCCTATTGTTAGCCTGATAACTTTGATAGTTTGCCTCAGCTACATCCACAGAACCTACCAAGCTAAAAAACTCCTCACTAGAGGAGATAAAGAGCTTATAGGGATTATTATTTCAGTGTCCTCAACCATAGTGGGTATCTTTCCCATAACCTTTAGAGTTTCTTTTACTCTTTATCTGAATCTCCCCTAGGGTAGCTCAACCTATTCTACCAAGTGTTTTTTCAATAACACTACTTAGGGGTCTATTATCCTTGGGGAAGGTTTTAGCCTTCTCCCCTATTATCTTTGAAAGCTTGGGATAAAGACTACCTATCTCATTATGTAGTCTTTCATAACCCTTGTAGAACTCTAGGGTAGCTTTTCTCTCCTGGGTGTTCAGTCTATAGGGAGAGGCGGGGACGGCTTCCCTCTTCTTTCTACTACCATTTCTCTCTTCATTAAAGCGTTGCACCTTTTCCTGGCTACTCTTATAGTCTTTTAAATAGCTTGAGGTGGTACTAGAAACTTCTTTAAACTTTTCCTCTCCTTCTCTCTCGACCTCAAGTAGCTTTAATTCCTTAGAGAACTCCTTATTGAGGGAGCTAACAGTTAACTCAGGGGGCTTTTTACCTAACTGACCTTGAGCAGATAGCTCTATTAGCCCTCCCTGAGTCTTTACAACAAAGGGACCTCTCTCTTGTTTTTTCTGAAGGTTAAACTGTTTAGCCTCTTGCTCGAGCTTTATCTCTTGAGAGGAAAGAGAGTATCCTTCTGGGTCAGTCTTAGCTAAAACCTTATGCCCCCCCCGACGGCAAATAAGGTTTTGGGAAGGACTGAACCTCCTAAGGAAGAAAATGAGGCTCCTCCAGGGGCAGCCATCAAAAGAAGAGAACCTCCCAGGAGTTTAGTCTTTCTGGTAAGCACAGTCTAACTAGCTAAGGCTTTTTTCTTTCACTGATTCATTCAGAAGAGAATCTTTGAGGCTACAGCAAGATCTATTCCTGCCTTTGAGTCCTCTACTGCCTGTTCATAGCTTGCCTTCTCTCAAAAGATCTTATTCTGAACCTCACTACCTAGTCCTATTAAGAAAACAGATCATCTTTTGCCTGCCATATACTCATCAAAGGCTCTTTGAGCCTCTTCCTTAGAGTTCACCAGCTTTAGGAACTCATCCTTACTTTCTAGAAATTCTTTGTAGGGTGTGTTCTCTCAAGAGCGTCATCCATAGAAGTTAGAGGGACTGGGAGTGCCTGACTTAAACTTAGAGCTTTTAGCCTCTATTACAGGTAAAGAGCTTCAACCTATTCTATTTAGTGTGCTGCTTAGCTTATTTCTTGTAGGTCTGTTGTTGCCTGTACTGTCCTTAGAGATTCCTCCTGAAAAAGGTTGAAACTTTACCATTAACTCCTTCTGTTTTTCTGTGAGCTCATCATAACCCTTATAAAGCTCAAGTACAGCCTTTCTTTCGCCCTTACTCAGGCTTTGGGAGGAAACACTAGAGACGCTTCTTCTTCTCCCCCTAGAAGAGGTTGAGGTCTGCCCTCCACCATAAAAGTTTTCTATCTTCTGCTTACTAGAGAGATAATCCTTAAGATAGCCCTTGGTCTTACTGGAGGTTTGCCTTAGTAGCTTAGTACCCTCAGAGGAAAGGGAAGAAACCTTCTCTTCCTTGAGTACCTCTCCCTGTATAGAGGAAACTGTATTGGTAGAAGACTTCTCACCTAACTGCTCAAGAGAGCGTAACTCAGGTACACTTTCTTGATCTTTGAGGGCAATGCTTGTCTTTTTTCCTAGCCCCTTTAGCCTTAACTGGGAAGATTGTTCCCCTAGATGAAGCTCCTTGTCCTCTAAAGAGTAGCTATTAGGATCATCCTTGCTTGCTTGCGCCCCCCCCCGAGGGTGCAAGGTAGTTAAAGGAGGTAGTACCTAACCCCAGCTGTGAGAGAGAGGCCCCTCCTGGGGCCAAAAGAAGAAGAGAACCTCCCAAGAGTTTAGCCTTTCTATACATCCTAGGCTAAGCTTTTTTTACTGCCTTTTCCCTTCACTCTTTCATTCAGAGCAGTATCTTTGCAGCTACAGCGATATCAATACCTGCTCGAGCATTATCTAGTGCACTCTCAAACTTAGCCTTCTCTCAGAAAAGACTATCTTGCACAGCGGATCCTAGGGGAATGAGCATAACAGATCACCTCATCTTCTTCATATAGTCATCGTAGTCTTTTTGGGCCTGCTCTGAACTTTGGATTAACCTGAGGAACTCCTCCTTATTCTCTAAGAAGAGCCTATAAGGGTTATTNTTTCAGCTCATTCAACCAAAGAGGTTGGCTGGACTAAGCGTTACCTTAGAGTTTGTATTCTTTACCTGTAGTTCTTCCCTAGAGCTTCAACCAACTCTTCTGAGGGTATGCTCTATACTTGCCCTAGTAGGAAAAGAAGACTTTATAGGAGCCTTAGGAGGAAGTCCTTCAAGAGAGAGTATCTTCTTCTCTAGTTTGGTTTTCTCCTGAGAGAGTTCATCATAACCCTTGTAGAACTCTAGTATTGAGCTTCTCTCAGCCCTATTCAGCCTTAGGGTGCTTCTCTTGCCCCTACTCTTGGCAGAAGAGATGCCCTCAGCTTCCTTGAACTCTCTTACCTTTTCCTTTGCTGATAGATAGTTAGACCTATGACCCTCTGTCTTCTTCTTAGTCTTTCCTAGACTATTGTTTAGCTCCTCNAGGTAACTGTATTCTCCCTCTTAAGTTCTCCATTAAGGGAGAGTACAGTTCCTCCAGCAGAGGTGCTCAGTAATTGGTCTTTCAGCATATTGTCTAAGGAACTCTCTTGGTTCTTTAAGCTAAGCTCTTTTATCTTTTCTTTTTCCCTTACCCTTATTGACTGAGCTGAGTCTTCTAGAGACAGTTCTCTCTCCTCTGAAGAAGACTCCTCTAAAGCTTTAGCTGTGAATGCCCCCCCCGAGAAGAAGGAAGAGGTTCAAGAGGTTGGTCTTATTGTAGAGAGCGAAAGGGTACTAGGAGCTCCTACAAGTAAGGCTAAGGAGCTACCTAGTAGTTTAGCTCTTCTACTAATCAAGTGAGCTAATTCTTTAGAGCCTTATTCTTTCACTGTTTCATTCAGAGCAGTATCTTAGAGGCTATAGCTACATCTATACCTGCCTTAGCATTATCTATAGCACTAAGATAGGTTGCAGCCTCACTGTAGGCATTAGCTACTGCTCCAGGACCTCCAAAGAGGGAAAGTAAACCCTTAAGCCTATTCCTGCTGAGGTAAGACTGATAACTTGCCTCAGCACTATCCTTAGAGTTCACAAGGGAGTTAAACTCTTCTTCCTTCTCTATAAAGGAGCGATAAGGGTTTCTTTCCCAACTAAATCATCCTCAGGAGTTATCAAGGGTAGGATTCTTATGCTTAGAGCTTTTAGCCTCTATTACCTCTAGATAGGTTCATCCTACCCTTCTTAGGTTACCCTCTAGTGTCTTCCTATTGGGTCTATCCCCCTTTACTGAGCTATCCTTACTNCCTTACTTATCTCACCTGTTAGTTTTTGTAGTTCTGCAGAGAGTTCTTTCTGTTCTTCAGTTAGCTGATCATAACCCTTATAGTACTCTAGTAAAGCCTTTCTTTCTTCTTTTGTAAGACTCAAGGGAGAACTACTCTTATTTACACTTCTTTTAGCTCTGCCAGCACTACTTTTTTCTTCTTCATAGAGTGCAACCTTATCTGAAGCTGAAAGATACTCTTGTGAGTGCTTCTTGGTAGTCAAAGAGACTGTTTTAAACTTTTGAGCAGTCTTTGAAGCTATCTCTGTACTTTTTTCCTCCTTAGTTCTCTCTGAGTGTATAGAGAAGACTGTTTCTTCAGGCTTCTTCTCTCTTAACTTTGAAATCTCAACTAGCTGTAGTATCTCTCCTTTGGTGTCTACCCT
>LNAC01002098.1:3859-15984 GCA_002007465.1 Ailurus styani
CCCTCCTCTCTCTCCCTCCCTCTCCCTCCCTCCTCTCCCTCCCTCCTCTCCCTCCCTCCTCTCCTTCCCTCCTCTCCTTCCCTCTCTCTCTCTCTCTGCTATAGCTGGATTTGAATGCCAATGAATCCCCTCTCAGTAGACAGCGTTAAGAATAAGAGTTGGAGGAAATTTCATTTAGTTTACTTGAATCTTGGGGAGACCCAGTGGCTAACTTGGAGCTCTCACACTAAATACACAAAGAGGCTTTTCTTGGACTTATTCTCTACCCAGAAACCGAAAAGCAGTTGTGTTCCTACCTTGATGCTAATTAGTTCAGCCTGCAGGCTCAGACAACAGCACCTGCCATGGGATTTCCCTACCTGGGTCTGTAGGTCGGGGGTCTTGGGGTCCTGGGTCTCCATGTCTGGAGTCTGGGGTCTGTGGTTCTATGGTCTGCAGGTCTGGGGTCTGAGGGTCTGCGGGTCTGGGGTTTGCGAGTCTGGGGTCTGTGGGTCTGCAGGTCTGGGGTCTGAGGGTCTGTGGAATTTGCGGGTCTGGGGTCTGCGGGTCTGGGGTCTGCGGGTCTGCAAGTCTGGGGTCTGAGGGTCTGTGGGTCTGGGATTTGCGGGTCTGGGCTCTGTGGGTCTGGGGTCTGGGGTCTGCGGGTCTGGGGTCTGCGGGTCTGCAGGGGAGAAGGGTCCCACCCTCCGGCCCGCCCCTGCCGGCCCCTCCCCCTTCCTTTCCTCACCGGGCACCGCAGTGTGGCAGGACTTGTGCCTCGAGGGTCACGTAGCACGGCTCTTTCCAACAGCAGCCCATCCCGTTCTATGGGCAGGACCTCCTCTGACCTCCTGAGGACACAAGGACCTGGGGTTTGGAAATTCCCTTTGCTGATTTTCAGTCTCTGCCTTCCTGCCACATGTTTCTGTGACGGTGGGCTCGCCGTCACCGCAGCCCGGGGGGAGCAGCTGCAAGGCTCCGTGAGGGGGCGGCGGCGGCCGGCTCCCTGGGAAGGCCCTCCTGAGAGCGCCTGGTCAGTCTCTCAGGGAAGGAAGCCTCCCCCCTCTCGCCAGCAAGGGCTCCGGCTTGCCTGAGGGGATCCGCTGGCTATGAGCTCCAGCCACCTTGAATTTCTTGTCCCCTCCTGTGACTTGGCTCGCCTATCCCAGTGTCCGACTTTCTGGTGGGCGTTCAGGAGGACCCAGGACAGTGTCTTCCGTGCATCTGAAGCTGGGAGTTGTGCCTCCTGAGACGTGGAGGTAAGAGGCTCACACTCGTGCACACTGGCCTGGGGAGTGAGCGGGGCTGGCTGACGACTGCTCGGGGCCGCTGCTCAGCCCGAGCTGCATGTGAGCCACCGGGATCTTTCCGCAGCGCACGCGGACGCAGTGGGCCTAGGGGCCGGCCTGAGGCTCTGCATTCCCACCGGCCCCCAGCAATGCTGATGCCGCCGGCCCGGGGACCACACGTGGAGTCCTCGGGCCCACGGACGACAGAGATGATCAGGCTGTAGGACTTGGGGTGGCTGCGTGTCCCGGGCAGGGCAGACATTTCTAACCAGCCTCGCTCAGGGGTCGCTCAGGTGTCTACGGCCCCTCTGTCTGCAGGAGCGGCCGCACCCGCCTTCTCCCAGTGCCTGTCCCCAGGGGCCTGTCATACCCACAGCTACCGACGGCACCCTGATGGCCCCGCTGCGCCTCTGGTCCCTGTCTGGGGCTGGAGCTCGTGGGCGAAACCCCGCAGGATGCAGAGGGCAGGGCCCGGGCCATACAAGCAGCCTCGGGGTCACAGTGCGCGCCTGGCAGCCCCTGGTGGGAGGTCAGAGAGGGGAGCAGGAGAGGGATGGGGAAACACCCCTGTGGGATCCAGTGTGTGAGTCAGGAGGTCCCACTGACGTTGGGCCCTTCTGGAGCCTGTTGTCCTGGTGGGACGTCGGGCAACCCTGGATCGGCCTTCCGTGTGGTTGTCGGCGGCTGGAGGCTGTGGCCGCTGCCCCTGGAGGAGCCACGTGATCTCCTGCCCCACGGCCCACGGGGGGACTCCCTGTGGACGTGACACACCTGCCGGTGGCGCATGGATGTGTGGCCTCTTCGCTGTTATCCACACGCCGCAGATGAGCCGCGCGGCCCTGGATGTGGTGAGAACATTCTCCCTCCAACAGGGGTGGTTGCCTCAGCTCCACCAGTAAGGGGCAAAACCGGAAGTGACTCTGCCAGCGGGAAACTAAGAAGAAATGGAGACGGGGGCCCAGGGCGGGAAGCGCAGAGACACGCGGAGTACGTGCCTGTGTGCCGGTAGGACCTCGAGATAGAGACATTTATTTCTGCTAACATCGTAGTCAAAGGCCCCTGTCAGGGAGTATCACATCAGATCCCAGAATGAGCAATTAGAGAAATTGCTTTTTAAGTGAGGAGCCTATGGCAAAGTAATTTAATTTTGCAAAATGTAATTCCGGAGTCAGGCAGGGGAGGGTCGTGGCCTGCTCTCCACTGTGGGGGTGGGGAGGCGAGGGGCAGGACCCCTGACAAGCAGGCCGCCAGGGTGCAGCCGACACGGGGCAGCCCCTTCCGGAAGAGACAGGAGCCCTCGGCGCACCCCGTCCCCGGCAGCCCCCAGCCCCACGCTGGAGCCGGGCGCTGGGGCGGGGGCCGGACCTGCGAGGCTGAGCGCTCTTTTGAGATGGGTGACATGGTGACGGGTCGCCAGGGACGCGCAGCTCTTGCTCTTCAGGGGCCCAGAAAGCCTTGGGAGACCAGCTCAGGCGCCACAACTCACTGGTCATGTGACCGCACCAGTGGCCACCCCAGGGCTGGAGGCTGCAGGCCACAGTTCTTACAGCGAGGACAGCCACCGTGGGGACAAATCAGCTGCCTGGAGGCCACTCCGTGTGTCTGCCGCAGGAGCACACTGCAGTCACAAGTTCTCCCGCAGACCAGACAATCCAACGCTACTTCGGCGTCTGGGACTCAGACAAGGGTCTTCAGGGCAAACCGCACTGGGAGAAGAAAGCGAGCTGTCCGGGAACTCAGGGTGACTCACAAGGGGCAGATGTGGCCAGCGACACTGTGACCCCGGAGGGGGGCGGGGGGGCCCGGGGATGCAGCCCAGCATGGCCCCGCCTCCGGCTCAGACAGCTCGCACACACAGAGCAGCGGCGGCAGCCGGGTGGGGGTCCCGAGGTGGGCTCTGGGCCCCACCGATGGCCCAAGGTGGGGGGGGCGAGCCACGTGCAGAAGTGGCCCACTTGGGAAGGATTCTAGAAGCACACTTACGGGTTCCATTTGGATTCGGACCAAAGGTTTGTGTCCTGAGAAAGGTGGCAGAAGACAGGCGTTTTGCAGCTGGGAACACATCTGGAAGAGCCAGGGGTGAGGCAGGTAGAGGTGAGGCTTTAGTGGAAAGGAAAGGAGGGAGGGAGTTGGAGAGGCTGCGTGAAGGAGTCAGGCTTGGGCAGAAGGGGATGAGCAGGTGCCCAGGAGGGTCTTAAAGCCTTAGACACAGACAAAGGGCTTCCATCAGCAAGGTGACACAACCGTGGTTTTGTGCCTCACCCCTGCCCCTGAAACACGGGGCTCTGAGTTTAACCGCAGCCACTCTGGCCAACATAACCTACTCCTATGATGGAGCCATCATCTGAGTCCCTGTGTCAGACCCCCCAACCCTGGCCAGGCCCCCACAGCCTGTCCCCAGAGGCTTCGCCCTCGCTCGGCTGTGGCCTGCCAGCTCCCTGACTTCAGCCTCTGCTTTTCAAGGCAGCAGAGCCACCTGCAGCAGGCTTCCGACGTGCTGATGAGCTGCGCTAACCCTGCTCGGACACGGGGCTGGTGGTGGCGCTTTCCTTCTTGGGTCTCTCTGGTCCCAAACCGTTCAATCCCAGCCTCATCCACGGCCACTGGGGACGTCTTCTGCCGTCTGAATAAGAACGGACAGGTCTGACATCCCCTTGGAGACCAAAACATAGATTTCTACTCATGGCAAAGCCCCAAAATCCATGTGCCGATTAAACCCGGGGACCTCCCGCTTGGCTCGCCCAAAGAGGTCAAATGCAGAAGTTCCCAAAGCAAACCCTCTGTGCTCTCCAGCGAGGAGCCGGCCCTGACGGTGTCCGGCCGCAGGTGCTCCTGCTGCCCCCCAAACACACGACAGCAGCGCAGACGCATCTGGATGCACAAGGGCAATCTCCAAAATGAGGCTTGCACAACAAATCACACATGATATTGCATCTCATCATAAATTATGTATGTTTCCTTAGAAACAGCACAGAAATCAGAGACAGTCAACAATGAACATGAAGTATGTGTTTAATTCCATCGTAAATAGACCAGAACTATTCCCAAGGCTGCTTAAAATGATCACGTGGCAGAACCAATGTCTCTAATCTGTTTTTATTTCTATCTCACTTGTCCACTGAACTGATTCCCTATGAAATGCAAACAAAACCGTTACCAGAGAACGCGGGTCGTCCGCAGCGAAGGCAAGGAACGAGCGCGAGTCCCTGTGGTATTTTAATGAGAGCGAAGGCGTCTCAGATGCGCACTCGGGAAGTCCCACACGGGACGGCGATGCTGTTAGTGGGGGGCCTGCCCTTCGAGTTTCTGTTGATCTCATTTAATAATCGGTGCTGAGCGCATCTAATAGATTCTTACTCCCTTCACAGCTTCCACTGCTGCATCTTATAATGAAACAAAAACGTCAGGCCATCTGCTCATACGAAGAGGCCGTGACAAGTGATCCCACAGAGTCTTTGGCAAAGTGGGAAAACCGACCAACAAACCAATGCCGTTCAGAAAAATGCTCCTGGGGCGCGAGGGTGGCTCAGTCGGTGAAGTGTCCGCCTTCGGTTCGGGATGATCTCAGGGTCCTGGGATCGAGTCCCGGGTTGGGCTCCCTGCTCCGTGGGGAGTCTGCTTCTCCCTCTCAAATAAATGAAATCTTGAATTAAAACAAAGAAAAGAAAGAAAAACGCTCCCGAGAGTGCCAGGCGGCATGAACGACCACCGGCGCCTCCCCCTCCACAGAAAAGCACGCAGGCATCAGGGTGGGACATCCGACGTGCCCTCCGGCAGCACAGGCCGTCCCCTGATGCCAGGTGACACGGGCCCCCGGGCGCTCGCCCCCGCTGGAGTCTGCGGCCCACACACGGAAAGAGAACCCAGCGGGTGAGGAAGACGAGCCCCGCGTGGGAGAAAGAGGCTGCCCGACGCCCTGAGGACCGTTTCCAACCCCGCATGGCCAACAGATGTCAGCATCAGACCGGCCGGTGCGCGCGAGATAAGAACCAGTGGTTCCGGCGCTGAGTATGGGCGGGGGGGGGGGGGNAGTCACTGTCCCCGAGGAACGCACGCTCCACCTGAAGGGACGAGGCACCGTGATGGTTGAATAACTGACCCCCTGCGTTCGCTGGCGTTTTTATAGGTCACAAACACCTCCCTGTCCATGGTGGGGGCCACAGGCCGATTTAGTATTAACTATCATCACAGATTCTTACAACTGGAAGGGGTCTCCGAGGACAGCGACCCCCACGTGTCCAACAGCGCGGGACCCGTCGTCAGTGGACTGTGCTGCGCGGAGCACCCACGTCCGCGGGACGGCTTCCCCGGGGTGTAAACGGAGTCCAGGGAGACGGCCCAGCCCATGAGGGGGCCCGGGGCAAAACTGGGCCCTAACCCCAAGTCGGTGAGTGAGGTGATGACTGGGAAGAGCCTGAGGAAGGAAAGCAGTTTAAGAAGCCGGTGAGTTGGCACTGCTGGGAAGCGAGGACACCAGGACGCAGCTCCACAGCAGGGAGCGTGGCTCGCACCTGCACCTGCTCTTGCAGAAATCTCAGAACGGGGGAGGGGAGCCGGGCTCTTGAGTCGGGTGGAGGGGAGGCTTCTTGGGGGCTGGGAGCTGTGGTGGGGGAGGGCTTGCTGGGCCAGGGGCACTCGCCCTCTCCTGACATTTAAAGGCCACTGCAAGACCTCCAGTGACAAAACCCTGACTCTTGAGCACAAAGGCTTCTGTGCTCAGCCGTAATAATGTTTTCTTCTGTGGCTTCTGGAATTTTTGATTTGCAGAGAAAATAAAATCCTCCCCCACTTTTATTATGGAGGGACTGTAATCAAAACCTTAACACAAGTTTTAGAAATCAAAGTAAATTCTGAAGACGGTGCTTATTTCTTGCTCCACCAGATTTGTTTTCTTCTGTGTACTAAGGATCCCCGAAGCGAAGGGAGCAGAGTTCCCGAAAAATCTAATCACAGGGCTGACCCTGAGTTTCTTCCCGGGCTGGAGCTGAGCTGCAACCCACCCCACCCCCCCGCCCTGAAGCAATTACACAGCAGTCTGGTTTGAGGGCAGCCCGCTCCGCCGCAGACTCCGGAGTTCGCCTCCCGTCATTACCTAACTCGACAGTTCATGTTTAAAATTTAATTTTTCTCCGTGGGCAGCAGCCTATCTGGCCCACACAGAGTCTCACTTTGAATGCCATGAAAAGAATTCTTAAATGCAGCTGAGATATTTGGAGAACTTTTCTGCTCCGGATCTTGCTGGGAATTCTCTTCCTCCAAAACGTGCCCAGGGAGCTGGGCTGGGCCCCTACGGCGGGCAGGTTCTGCGCCGAAGCCCGGGGCTGTTGCGGGCTCTGGACTCCGAGCACAGAGCTTCCAGCGGGCACGGGAGGCAGAGGTTCCCAGCGGCGGGCGCTTCCCTGCAGTGCAGGGGTCCCGCCACATGGGGCCACCAGAGCATCCCCCACCGGACCGCGGTGGGCAGAACCGGGGTCCACTCCCAGCTTCCCCCTCCTGGGGTACATGCTCCCCCAGACCCCTGTCCTCAGGTGGGAGAGGGACTTTGGATAGGATAGAATTTCACTCCTGGAATTAGGTGAGGTTTTCTTTTGGCAGAAGGGGATTTTCAGATAGAATTAAGGCTGCTAATGGATTGACTTTGAGTTCACCACAATGGAGATTATCCAGGGTGCTCGGGGTCTCATCGGGTAAGCTCTTTCAAAGAGAATCCAACTCCGTCTTGCCACTGAGCCCCAGGCCAGGTCACACGTAGGTGCCCCAGCCAGCACGCCAGCACTGACCACCAGACACGAGCCTGTGGAGGCCCCAGCACGGTCCACACTCCAGCCACTGTCTGATGACAACTGCGTCAGAGGCTTCGGGCAAGAAGCATCTAGCTGGGGCCCAGTGACCCCCAAAAGCTTGGCAGGTGATACTAAAATAATAGTTGTCAAAAAAAGAAAAAAAGAAAAGAGGGTCCGAGCTTTCCACAAATCAGAGCCTCGAGGCAAAGGCCCCTCTCCGCTTCCAGGTTTGAAAAGATGCTGTAAAATCTATACCTATGAGGAAATGACTTCTGCCAATAACCAGAGGGGCTTGTAAGCGGCTCCTTCCCCGGTCCGGTCTCCAGATGGGAGCAAGACCCAACAGCGCCTGGGCTGCAGCCTTCGAGACCCGGAACGGGGGCCCCGCAGCCCTGTGTCTAGATGCAGAGCTGCACCAGCTACACAGTGAGCGCTGTTTCGTGCCACGGAGTCTGGGACAACTTGGCCTTGGCACACAATGACACAGAACCCGAGACCTGGGCATCGGGAAACAACAGGTCATCGGATGGCTCAGTCTCTCCACAACTAGTATGTGGACCCCACAAGATCAGACCCTCTTGCTTTGCTCACCGCTGTCCCCACGGCACATAGTAGGATTGCAAGAAATGCCTGAATGAGAGACCAAGCCACACGCAGAGGGGAAACAGAGGCTCTGTGTGTATCTCACATTCCTCTTTCAGAAGTGCTTCTTAACACCCCCGTCTTAACATAAGCTCAGTAGGATCAAGTGGGACTGGTCTGAAATGCGGTAATTTATGGCACTCTGCTATGATTGCAATCATGGACATTGCTCAAGTCGACAAGCCGGAACCTGCAGGCAGGGCCGTGGGAGAAGCTCCTGCGTCTGGTAACTCATTTTATTTTCTGCTACGACTGCCAAGTGCGTGTCTCCCAGGGAGAGATGAATTTGGCCCCAGAGCTACACGTGCAACGTCTGGCCCACAGCAAGAATGAAGGCAAGGGCGAGAGAGGTCCTGGGAGGGAGTCAGAGGTCACGGGGCAGGAAGACCACGGGGAGGTCCACCTTACAGCAGCTGGACGGTAAACAAGTGCAGGGGGAGGAAAGGGGCGGGGGGCTGCCAGGCAAGTGAGAGCAGGACGACTCACGAGAGAGTCCAGTGCGTTTACACCCGCCAGGGAAGCCCGGTGTGGACAGAGTTGCCCACAGGAGGGCAGATCTTTCAGGACCAGGCCACCTGCAGGGCCCGAGGTCAGCCGCAGGCGGGGGGCAGGGAGGCTGGGATGTGGGAGGAGCCCTCTTTGACGTGTTCCAGCTCATGCTGGCGAGGCCGCGGCACTTCGCAGGCGAAAGGCTCGCTCTGAAGCCAAACCACCAGGGTTGGGACCCCTACCCCCACCCCAAGCACGTCAGCCGGGACCCTGGCCTTACTTTACGTGGCACCGTCATGCTGACCAGTCACATGTGCTGTAGTACAGCAGGGCTCAGCATCCCTGGTCTGGGACTGACACTGCCCGGAGCCGGGTCTCCTGTCCGAGTAGGCCTGCGCAGTGCTATTCTTTTAACAGTGTTAAGCATGATGAGTCAGGGAGTTCCACATGAGAATCATGAATTTTTAGCTTTTCCTGGGAGCAAAACAAAATGAGGTCTGCAGGGTTTAGTCTTGCGTGGTGATGGGCTCAGTCTCTGCTGCCCCTCCTGTCAACCAAGTACCCTTCCGCAGCCCAGTGGCCATGGAAACCATATCCTGGGGGTACCTCTGGTCCCTGCGCCCCAGGTCTGACTCCAGTGTGGTTTGTCAGCGCTGAGCCTTGCCAGCTGTCAAACATTTTGAGCATCACCTTTGCTTGTGGGCATTTGGGTTTGTGCCTCTGTGTGAAAATAGCCAGGATTCTCTTTGACCTGATCTTTGAGACTGTGGGATGTGGGTAAAGTACAATTTCTGCACCTAAGGGAGGGAGACAAATCAGACCTATATCAGGACCTATGTTAAGACCCACCAAGGTCGGGACGCCTGAGGGGCTCAGTCAGTTAAGCAGCTGCCTTCGGCTCAGGTCATGATCCCAGAGTGCTGGGATCGAGTCCCGCATCGGGATCCTTGCTCAGAGGGGATCCTGCTTCTTCCTCTCCCTCTGCCTGCCACTCCCCTGATTGTGCTCTCCCTCTGACAAATAAATAAATAAAATCTTAAAAAAAAAAAAAAAGAGCCACCAAGGTTAACAGTGACCAAGACTCTTAAGAAAGAGGGATCTGCTTAAAACCGGAAACAAGACTGTGAGGGGAACGGGTCCCACATCTTCCGAACGGAGATCTCTGCTGTCTCCCAGCCCTCGCTGGAGTCATGCACTGGTCATACGGAAATCCCCTAACTCCTCCAGTTTGTCTGACAGTCTATGTCAATGGGTTCCTGAGCACCTCCGATCCAAGTGGCAAAGTGTCTCACACCTACGGAGAGCCCAGTGTCAACCTCGTGATAGGGTCCGAGCAGGATCAGATCAAGTGTTATGAGGACGGAGTTTTGGGGCAGGTTCATCATCTGAGAACGGGTCCTGGCCCTGGAAGAGATCGCAGGGAACTTCACAGCCACCGTTGGTTAATGGGTGTGGAGGGTGGGCTCGGACCAGCTCGGCCCATCTCTGGAAGGGTGAGGCTCCTTCTGTCCACCTCCCCTCCCAGCACTTCTCACTCCGCACACTCCTGAGGTGGCCGTCTGTGCTGCAGGCGGCAAGGCATCCTAATGAACTTCATAAATACAGCCATTTCTCCAGAACACCTGTTCCCTAAGATGGAAGATTTGGCAACTTAGCAGAGACACACTGAGATGAATATTCTCTTGCTGATCATTATGGGGTTTTGAGGTGTACGTGATGGATGATTATAGAAAGTTTGGGGGTAGCAATTACTCTGGGTTCATTAGTGCATTTGAACAAATTTGATCAAGAATTTTACCACATGCCTCCTGCACGCCAGACTCTCCGACGGGCCCTCAGAGAAGTGCAGGGACGCCCCCTTCCTGCTCAGCACAGAGCGGCTGTTCAGCTGTTCGGCTGTTCGGAGCTGGGGCTGCCAGCAGGTGGCCCTGGTTTCAGATCCCCCTCCTGCCAGGAAAAGCCGTGGGATATGGGACTGGACATGGGAGGTCACTCTCAGGGCCTCCCGCTGTGACTTCCCCCATCAGCGAGGAAGGCTTGCCGGGGGTCTGTGAAAACAAAACGGAACAGTGCACGTCAGGCCCCAGCAGAGGTTCCAGAGCTCAGGGAGGGCTTGTTGCTCTGTCAGTTCATTTCTTCCGCTCCCACACTTCCACTGATTTTGTCAGCAAACCGTGCATATTCTCTTCCTGAAGAACTGCTGCTGCTTATGAATTCCCATATGCAATCACCTGCCCCAAAGTCTGCTTAACGGACATCCAGAACAACAGGGAAATTCAGGGCTAGGAGGTAAAAAATCTGGGTCCTGACCTTGAGTCCCTGGTTCTGACCTTGAACCCCTCACTTGACGTGGAGTCACAGCTCTTCTGATATCAAGTGACAGAAAATCCATCTCCAGAAGGATTTAGATAAGAGGAGTAAGGGAAGAAGTCCGTTAAGGATGGCTTAATCCAGGGGCTCCAGTGACATTACCAAGGAAGCCTCACTTTATCTGGACTCTGCTTAGTTCCGTCAGGTGTGTAATCCGTGGTCAATCTCCCTTGTAGAGGCCAGATGCCTGCCAGGTGCCGCAGTTACAGCTCTATGTCTCAGCAACTTCAACCCAAGAGAGTTCCTCTACTCCTACAGCTGCTCCAAAGGGCTGAGGCCTGACTTTCTTGGCAAAGGTGACTGATGTGTCTCCCAAGAGCCAAGAGTGTGGGAAGACAGAGGCAGGACAAGGTGTACAATAAGCTGATAGGCCTAAGCCAGAGTCACAAGCCACCACCCTGAAATGGCAGCGGGGGCAGGGTCACCCAAACCATGTGGAAGGGAGGGGACTTGCCAAAGAATGTCAGGTAGGCTGCCCTCAAGGAGGAAGCAGATCTCGCGCAGATAAAAACGGCCTGTGTTCGTTATACCCTTTGCTAGTCCACTGTCTAGCTTCCACTGTGAAAAGTGGAGGTCGTTCCCTTTCCCAGAAGCGACAGAAGGACTAGAGAGAGTGAGCTGAGGGAAGAAAAACAGTCTCCTGTGTCTCACTGCCTAGGACTCAGAGTTGTTACTTTGAGACCAGGATGCCATTTGTGTTTCTATTATCCAATGCCCCAAATCCATCCCACCTTTCTGGGGTGCCTGCGAGGCTCAGTTGGTTAAGTGTCAGACTCCTGATTCCGGCTCAGGTTATGGTCTCAGGGTCACGATCGCAGGGTCGTGGGGTCGGGCCCTGCATCGGGCTCCACGCTCAGGGAGTCTGCGTGAGAGTCTCCCCTCCCGCTGCGCCTCCCCTGTGCTCACGCTCATGTGCGTGCTCTCTCTCTCTCTTGAATAAGTAAATAAGATCTTTTTTCCCCATCCTGCTTCTGAGAGTCCATAGTTTTAGTGACGTTGGGAAGAGGAGCCGTGGTTTCTGTAGCTGTCCCAGCAAGCTTCCTACGCAGGACATCTCCGGGCTCGGCAGCCCGCAGCATCACCTGCACGGGCAGCCCTCGGGGGCCTCCTCCACGACTCTGCGGCGAGCACTCCACCCTGCCCTCCACACTCGGTAAAGGGGACGGGGGTGCTCCGGCAGCTTCAGGAGGGATCCACGGACACGGGTCCCGGGGAGCGGCGGTCCAGGTACATCAGCATCCCAAACCGACGAGGTACTGCGATGATGACGGTTCCCCGGGGTCAGAACCCGGAACAGGATCCGCGTGATCGGGCACTTTCCAGGCGTCTTCTCACCCTCGGTCTCCTTGCTGAACGCAGGTCCGCAGGAACGCGCCGACGCAGGCGCTCCCGAGGGCCTGCAGGGTGGCGGGGGCCCGAGCTCTTCCGCGCAGGGGGAGCCGAGAGCGACAGAGCCCCGACGTCTCCCCTGCACTCTCAGAGCAGCCCGGCTGCGGCATGCGGGGCGGCGGCCGCTCACCGAGCTCCAGACGCGCCGCGGGGGCTCCGGGGCCGGGTCGGGGAGGCCGGGGCT
>LNAC01002098.1:17069-40647 GCA_002007465.1 Ailurus styani
GGACGCCCGCTCTCCCTGTGCCGGGCCCAGCGCAGCCCCTGGGGTGCCCTCCACACAGCACCCGGGTCGCGGCTCGTCCCGGGGCTGCCAGGTCGGGCGGGGCCGGGACGGGCTCCCGACCCTGAGCCTGGCGGCGGCGCCTGCGCTCCGTGGGGAAGGTTCTGGAGCGCCTTGGCCTGGGTGCTGGGGGCAATCTGCAGCTCCTGTGTGTGGCCGGTCTGGGGACCCCCCGTCTGGGCACAGGTGGTGACGTGGCCCGCGTCCTGGGGGAGTCGTGAGCACCGCCCGGGGTAAGCGCACTCCCTGTGTGTTCGTGTTGTGGGATTCGAGAGCAGGAACGTGGCAACCACGCGACAGGAGACGCGCAGCTGACCTGACCCGGAGGCAGGCCGCGCTGTCCGTGTTTCTGTTGCCCCTTTGAGGACAGCGTCACGTGCGGGGCTCGCGTGAAAGGCACGTGCAGCTGCGGCTCTGCCGCGACGTCCGGGGACCCCCGGTCACCCCCCGAGCCTCCTTTTCCAGGTGGGAGCAGGGGAGCAGCCGTTCCCGTCTGGGGCGAGGGCAGAGTGGCGGTCAAGGGGCCGGCTGCTGAGGAAAAGTGGCTCTTGGTCGGGTCTCATCGTCAGGCGGGTGTTGGTGTGTAGTGAAAGGCTTCGGGCGTCCCTGCCACCTCCCAGGGCGCTTCGAGGCCAGGGGAGGGGTTTCGCGTGCCCCCCGCCCCGGGTTCGGCCTGCCACGGCCCAGCCGCATCTCCCGAGGACAAGCCAGCAGGCTCCAGCTGTGCCCCCGAGGACGCCCACACCTCCCGGAGGCCTGCTCTGACCCAGGACGCGGGAGCCCCGAGGTCTTGCCGGGGCAGGGGCGCGTGCTGCGTGGAGCCCCCTGCTTGGTGCCCGCCGTCTCCCGGGGCTGGCGCAGGGATCTGGGTGTCCCGGACTCCTCTTTAGAGAAAGCCAGTGTGCGAAGGAGGGAAACCCAGGGCCTTGTTTGGGCCTGGAGGTGGGGCTCGCCTGCACGGTGACGGCGATGGTGACAGCGACAGGGCGCGGGGCTCAGTCAGTGCCGTGCAGGCTGAGCTGGAGGCACACGGGGCCCACGTGAGGGGAGAAGCAGGCAGAGGCCCAAGGGACCTGTGTGGGGGTTCAATCATTCCCTGTGGCAGGGACGTTGTACAGTCGTCATTTATTGAACACCTGTTGTATACTGAGACAGCAACAGCTCAATTCTGCGTCAGATCTCCAGCAGACAACCACTTTACAGACCAGGTAGGGTGTTCTAATTGAATTGTTAATGACAGGAAACCCAACCTGAAGTGCCTGAAGCACAAGCAGAGTTATTTTTTGGCGCATGTACTCGGGAAGGCCTGTGGAGCCACGAGCTTCGGCAGCAGCTCGGCCGGAGTCCAGCTGAGCGGCTCTGCGAGGTCTCTCCGCTCCCCAACCTGCGGGCTGCCTTCTCCGTCTGGCCCCTCAAGTACGAGAGCCACTCCCGGGGCCTCCTGCCTCGGGGCTGGTGTCCAGCAGAGATGCGAGCCTCGGAGCCAGCATTCCACCCGGATGTTCTTGCACCTTCCTGGACTTGCCCGGGTCATGGGCTCACCCCCGAACAATCACGGTGGCCCGAGGAAGGCCATGCACTCTTACTCAGGCCTGGAGCACGGGGCTTGCTGCTGAGCCATGGAGACAGTCCCCTTCAGATCACGTGGGCTACAAGTGCGGAAGGGGGGTCCCCTGGAGGAAACTGAGGCCCTTTCTCAGGAGAGGAGCAAAGAGCAGTCGGGCAGCGGGCCGGCGGAGGGCCCGTGCAGTGAGTGACATGTGCCCCCTGCGCATGCGGGTTATCGCGGGCTGAAGGCAGGATGGGAACTTGTGCAGAAGCAGCTACAAAGAGAAGCGCTCTGCCCTGCACCTGTTTGCCTAAACTCAGGACGTGACCTCGAAGGGGTGTCTTCCCTCCCTTTCAACCAGGAGGAGCGGCAGTGAACCACCAGAGGCAGACGTGCACCCTGGCCAGCCAGGGCACAGCGCCGGGGGCGTCCACACGTCACACGTCGCAAACTGACTTGTCTCTTGTGTTCCCCATGTGTTTACCTTCCCATGACTTGCCGCCCCAGAAACACAAACCTCTTCCTATGTCTTGTCGTTTCTCTGAAAGCTCGTTCTTTTCGTTTAGATGCTGGATACGCCCCACTACTCAGTGCCATTCGGAGGTACTCATTGCTGAGTGCTCTGATGGTCGGGTTAAAAAGCTCCTGTTTGTGTTTCTCCTGTTGGTCTCTCTGGCCAGTCTAGTTCCCAAGGCCTAGCCGGTGCAGCCGGGAGGTCTAGTGGAGAAAAGGTTTTTTATTCCTCCCCTGCTCCGCTGCACACCATTTATCACACCATTTCATACTTAGGAAAATTAAAGTTCAGATAGTGTAAGTGGCCCCTGTCGGTCACACAGCGGATGACAGGGAATGGCTGAGATTCTGTCCTAGTGACTGTGTTGTCTGACAGTGTCTTGGGCCGTTCTGCTGGGCCTTCACGAAATGATCTGTTATTTGTGGCCAAGGGATTATATTTCATCTTTCTTGATATCCCCTGTAGGTGCCAGAACAGAGTCTTAAATAGAGCAGTGTTTGATAATAGAATTGAAAATTTCACCCAAAAGGATCACTGGCTCAATAACTTCAAGTTTAATATTAAGTTTTAAACCCATTTTCTAGCTGAATGCGCTCCTTTGCCGTTTGGTAATAATGTCCCTTTTATTTTCAAGGATTGCTGAGGCAGTGAATTTCAAAGACCATGTGATGCCTGCAACCAGTTGCCATGTTTCCCTGGAGGAGCCATTACTACCCACTCTCCCAGAGTTTATTAGGCGGCTCCCTCACCACCATCCATCTCGGGTGCCGAGAGGTGACTTTCCCTTCTTTGATTTGGTTTCGCATCTAGGACAGTTGTTGTTGGTGTGATCATGAGATGAGTCTTTGATGGTGGTGCTGGTGGGCCGAACAGCATTCTCCTCCACGGGGTCCTTCCTTTTCTCCTTCTGTAGCAGGAACGCCCCTCCAGGGGCAATGAGGGCTGTCCTCCAGGTATTACAGAGCAGAAGAGGCCACGCGGAAGATTGCGCACGGCAGCACAGCAACCAGGAATGTGTCTATGAAAGAAAGGATGTGTTTTAGTGGGTGGGAGGCTGTGCTTTCTGGGAGGACTGGGGATAAATTGGCCAGTTCCTGGTTATCTTGTTTGATGATCCATGCCTTCTGCTGGAGAGAAACTCTCTTGGGAGTGTAGAATAGACCTGTGAGATTTGCCTTGGTGCATTAAAGCTTTAAATCTCTTTTTCAGCAGATGAAAACGCCCAAGTAATTGATAAGGCAGATGCAAACAGTCTGCTCAGTTTTTAAAAAGTTTCCTCCCGCCTGATTTAGTGAGAAGTGTCCTCACAAAAATTGTGTGATTGTTTAATATGTGCTGTCACCGTGGCTGTGGTCCGTGGGTGTTCACGAAATGCTTGTTGACCCCAGAGTTGTGATCTTCCCAAGATAATTACCAAGGAGAAGCCCAATATGTCTGGTAGACATAAGAGAGGTTAAAGAAGAATGCCTTGCGAGGACTTTCAGTTCCATTCCATTCATACATTCATTCTGTTCCATCCCACCCATTCTAACCGCTCCACCCACTCCATCAACTGCATCCACGCCAGCCCATTCCATTCCACCCGTCCCACTGCTCCATCCCCTGCCCCACTAATGATTATTAAGGTCCTGCTAGACACTTCATCTATGCAAGGTGCCCCTTTTTGTCTCCACAACAGTTACCCTCCCATCCCCATCTCAGAGGACCAGAGCCGTTGGTTCAGGCATGGATTGCTGACTGAACTTGGGAAAGTGAGGACTGTCACTCTCACTGAAGTCTCCTGTTCCAGCCTCCCTGGGCCCACCCATGTGTAAGGACCTTTCCTCCCCAGGCTATTCATTGGAACGTAATTCCCTGGAGATCCATCCAAATTTCTACGTATGTCAACAATTTATTCATTTTCATCGTTGTGCAGTGTTCCACGGTTTGTTCAGCCATTCACCTGTCGAAAGACAGCTGGGCTGTCTCAGGGTGGGGCTATCGTGAATGAAGCTGCTGGAAACATCCAGCAGGTTTTTGTAGGAACATTTCTTTTCTCTGGGATAAGTGCTCAAGAGCACAACTGCTGAATGGTATGGTTGTATGTTTAGTTTTATGTGAAACTGCCATACCATCTTCCGTGTTAGCTGCCCCATCATATGTTCCTACCAACAACGTGTGAGTGACCAGTTTCCCCACCTTCTCCCAAGCATTTGCCATTGTTGCTCGCTGGTTTTTATTTTAGCCTTTGTGATAGGTGTGTGGTTTTTATTTGCATTTTCCTGATGGCTGGTAATGTTGAACACCTTTTCATAGGTTTATTTGCCATCTGTGTGTCCTCTTTGGTAAAATATCTACTCGTGTGGCTTGTCCATTCTCTAACTGAGTTGTTCATATTTTACTGGTCAACTCTAACAGTTTTTAATATTTTTGGTTCTCATTTCTTTGTCAGACATATGGTTTCCCAAAATGTTTTTCCAGTCTGTAGCTTGTCTTTTCATGCTCTTCACAAGAGCTCACGCAGAGCTGAAGTTTTCGGTTTGGGTGAGGTTCCCTCCTATACACCCCATCACTAACCTGTTGATATGACCTCAAAATTTCCCTGGACTTGGGCCACTTTTCTCCATCTCTGTGGGGCCTTTCTAAAGCCGTGTGTGCTAGGCCACTCCCCCCATCCTGGTGGGTGGCCCCTCCCTCCCCTACCCTGGAGGTGTTCGTGGAACTTGGCAGAGAGGGCGCTTCGCAGACCCTCCCTCAGGGGCCCGCAGCCCATCGCACTCTCCACCTGTGGTCAGACGAGGCATCGACGGGTTCTGGAATGGACATGTCAGAATGTGCCGTTTGTGGCCAGTCACCAGCGAACTTTAGAATCCAGGTGTCATGTTGGTGCCTTGTTTGAAATCCCCTTTTTATTATCCTGAGTTCTAGTTTGAGGGATGGTGGAAATTGTCCCGTTAATGTTAAAGGAGCTTAGTCGGTTGTTTTGGAGAGATGTACACACTCTTTGTCCGTCTTACGCTTTTCTTGAGTGGCGGTGGGAGACCCAGTGAATCTAGGAATTTACAAGCCATTGCTTATTGGAGATTCTTTGCTAGCTTCTTAATTCTCATTGTCCTGGAGCAGGAAACTTCAGAACAGAAATAGTAAGACTTTGCCATAGGTCAAAATCGTAGATAAGCCACAGGGACCATCCACATCCTTTGTTTTCAAACGACAGGAACGGCCTGCACTGATGTCACCATTACCACAAGGCCGCCACAAGTTCACTAAGAAGTTAGCAGGGTGAAATGCTAAGACTGAATCTCCTGTTTCCAGTGCAGGAGACCCAGAGGGGAGAGAGCAATTTTTTTTTTAAAGATGTATTTATCTATTTTAGGGAGAGCATGCACATATGAGCAGGAGAGGGAGAGGGAGAGAGAATCTCAGGCAGCCTCCTCATTCAGTGCAGAGCCCAGTGCGGGGCCGGACCCCACAATCCCGAGATAGTGACCTGAGCCGAAACTAAGAGTCAGACACTTAACCGACTGAACCACCCAGGCGCCCCAAGACACCAATTATTAAAGAGACTCTTTTAAATTACAGAAAGTTTCTCCAGTCTTTCCATATGGGAGCAGGAGTTCCCAGACTCCAGCGTCAGAAATGTATTCAAACCCTCCAGCCTCAATAGTGTATTTGACACAAATGGGGCTAAACCAACCAGCACTGCCAAGTTCCATTTGGGTAATGAGCCATGAGCCTATTCTTTCCACCAAGAGTGGGATTTCAAACTTGGCAGTTCATCAGAAAGAGAAGAAAAGGGCTTGTGTTTTCATATCTCCTCATCTCAGGCCATCTCACTGAGTACCCGTCAGCACCCCAGGTTTTCAAATAGGAAGCTACTGGAATCAGTCTGAGGGGAGGGGAGAGGGGAGGGCAGTGTAGTCACAGATTCGGGTGTGTTACTCTGGGCTGTGCTTCCATCCCCATCTTTGGAGCAACTCAGAGGTGGAGTCCGTGGGGGGCCCGTGACTTGCTCTGCAGAGACTGGAAATGCCCTGTTTGAACTCGTGCCCCGGGGAATTCACAAGCTGCTAACGTGAGTTCTGGCAGGTCTCGGTGCCTGTAGAAGTCCCAGTGGTTTTGCCCTCCCGTATTTCAGGAGGACTGTGGTGCCACGGAGAACATGTTTCCTGTGGTGAGATGGTGATTTTCCTGGTGGGCCAGTGTGTCTCGGGAGAATGCTGTTTCCTTCTGGCAGGTTCCTTGGAGCCCTGAGGCTGACGTGCTGTGGGGCAGACGACGCTCCCCCCGGGCCAGCTGGAGCACATGGCTGATGAGCCTGCTCAGTGTCAGTGACTTTGACGTTGAGGACATGTGTCCTGGGATCCAGAGGAAGAGCAGTCAGGGCTCTCGGGGGAAGGACCTGCACGAGTGGAACGTGAGTGAGGCAGAAGGTACACACGGACCGTCCGGCCCGGTCCCCAGTCTTGTGACAGTGACATCGGGGTGCAGTTCGCTGAGATGTGACTGTGGTCAGCTCGGAGAGCCCTGAGCATCTCCTGTTGACAGCACAGAAGCCTGGGACCCCGCCTCCCCTTTCTCAGGGTGCTGGCAGCAGCTGCTACACAGTGGGGCCTGCTTGCAGGCAGGCATTTCTACTGCCAATCAGCTAAGAATGCAAGATTCTCAGCTGTAAAAACAACAACAAACACTTCATGGATTTGTCAGCATAGGGCCTGCATTCCTGTGTCCAGAGCTGCCTGCAGGGCCACTCTGTTTGCATGCGCCTTGTTTTTCTAGACCCGTAGCCCTGCCTGCTTCATCGTCATGTCACCTTCTGGCCTGCCAGCCCCTTGGATTGGACCCTACTTCCTGGAGGTAAATGCCCCCTTCACCCCCTGTCTAGTGTGCCCACTGTCCCCCTTTCTAACCCTGCCCGTGGCCGCCGTTCCCACGGAGCCAGGCCCTCCTCCCCCGCCGGCCCCATGGGAAGTGTCTCTGGCCATGCACCTGCTCCTCACCAGCAGACTCGCTCTATTTCAGCTCTTTCCCACACTCAACGCGGAAACTTCCTGTTCAGGCCACTGGTGCCCCAACATCACTAAGTCTGTCTTCTGGCGCGTCCCTGGGCCTCCCCGCAGACTTGACACTGTTGGCCACTTCCTCTGTGCACACTCTCGACACCTGGCTTTGCAACAGTGCTCCAGCGGGGCTCCTCTTGCCCCTGGTGCTCCTTCCCAGTCTTCTTGCCAGACTCCTCCTCCTCTGCCTGGGCGTTGGGTGTCCCACACGGGTGCCCACAGGCCCCTGTCTCCGTGTCCATTCCCCAGCCTTCCAGACGGTCCATACTGTGACAGATCCCAAATTTATGTGTCTACAATGTTCCTGTCTTCTAGCCCCAGACTCATAAATCGGGTGTTTACTTGATGTCTGGATTTGTGTGGCTCATGGGCCATGCAGTACACAGGCCAGGAACAAGCTCCTTTCCAGAACTCAGTGGAACCACAAGCCATCGACGTACTCATTCTTTATATTCTGTTTCCCTCCTCACACCTGACCCAGCTCTAACCTGTTCATTTCATGGCCCAAATTCCCTCGATTCCCTGGAACCCGTCCACTTGCCCCGTCTCCGTGGCCTCCACCCCAAGGGAACAGGGGATCGTGTCTTGCCTGCGGCCTGCACAGCCTCCCGACTGGTCCCGTGACTCCCGCACACACCCACCGCCCCCTGTACTGCCTGTGGCCGACTGGATGACCTTTTAAGGCAGCACATCTGGTCATCTGCCTCCGCTGCTGGGGACCCTCCCCTGCTGTCCTCACACTGGCATAAGAAAGCCTCCCCGAGGCCCAAAGCCCAGCATGCCCGTCTCATCCCCCTGTGCCGCACTCCTGTCCACCCCTGCCCCAGCCACAGGGCCTGTGTACCTGCTGTTCCCTCTGCGTGGAGCGCCCTGCCCGCTCCTGTCCCTGGCCGCTCCCGATGGCCCCCCGTCTCAGCTCTGCCGTGACTCCCCAAGGGGCCCTGCTCTGACCTTTCTGGACCAGGTGGGTGTCACCATTGTCTCCGTTTCCCTGGGGGCACTTGCACACCTCACAGGTTCCTTCCGTTCCTGTTTCTCTTTTCCACTAGACTGCTCGCCTGCTTTTATTCATCATGAAATACACAGCACATGGCGTAGAGCAGGAGCTTGGTAAATATCTACAGAGTGAACGAGGTACAGGTACTAACCCTGGTAGCTGGAAGTGAGAGGCTAGAAAGGAGGTCTGGATGCCACAGCAAGTCTGTGGTTGCTGCAGGACTCGAACCCAGGTCTCTGCAATGCCAGGGTCTGCTACCCCTGTACCCACAGACTTGCCCCTTCTCTGTTCTTTCCATAGGAGCATTCAGGCTTCCGTCTGCATCTCATTGGCACTCGTGCCTCGGGAAGCAAATGTGGCATGTTCCTGAGTTGTAACGTGACACACACAGACCTCCGTGAGTCACACAGGCGCTCGCCTAGCTAAGAGATTGGAAGGTAGAGCCCTTGCAGAGGTCACTTCAATTGTGGGACTCTTTTCTACTGAGAGAAGATCATACATCAGAATTAATCTAATTCATGATAAAAGCATGGAAACACGCACTGCTTTGTTGAGACACAGAACCACGCAGTTGTTAAAAGTCTATAAATTCCGTGAGCCGATCACTACAGTGTAGATCAAGGTTAATCACTGCACGTGGGTGTAAAAGGCAGGATCGCTGCACAGAGATGTCACTGTCACAACCCGTATGGATGGAACCATATCACTGAACGTACCGGCCACCGCCTCTGTCTTACTTTGAAGCCGTGAACAGCCCCGTGCCGTGGCGCAGCCGGGCTGTCCGTCCCATGTGGGTCAGGCGCACTGGCCGTCAGTGGGCTCCCGGCAGCTCCATCAGGCGGTCTGCGTCCGTTCTTCTATGATTTTTTTGCCAGTCGAAGCACGTGTGCACAAGTCTCCAGGCCCTTGTTGGTGCATCAGCAGACTGGAAACCCGACCTTATATTTCCACATGGACAAGTGTCTTCACGATGGAGCCAGGGCCAGGAGCCCACTCCCCGTGTCTGATGGCACTGAGTCCCCGCCGCAGCTGCTGACTCAGGGCCCAGGTGGGGTCTGACGGAGGAGGCCACGGAACAGGGCTACAGCAGCCTGGGTCCAGTCCCGGGCAGGGCCCGGTGGCCCGAGGTGCTCCAGCTCCTGCCACCTGCTCCAAGAGGTCAGGGGTCACCGACCAGCCTCAGGTCACAGCACATTCCCGTCTCTGTGTCTTCCCATCTGCCCCTGAACTCAGCCCCAGTGTGCGCTCTGTGGCCGGCACACCTTCCATCGGGAGCGCCGTGGGTGCTGAACAGCTGCAGCGTTTTCCTAAACCCAGGGCTGGGCGGGTGTGGGCTCAGATGATGTGCCCGAGAGCCCCTTCCGTAGTAGCTTATAGCGGACAATGTGAAGACAGGACGAAGGGACAGAAGTGGGAGTCCGTGTGTCTGTGGGTGAGCAGCATGGTTGCTCACGGGCCGGGACCCCCGGGCAGCTCTGGGGTGCAGAAGGCAGCCTCCTCGAAGCCTGCTTTCCACTGTGAGTGGAAATGATCACTTTTCGTGGAAGATAAAATAGGTTTGGTGTGTTGTTCATAACAGCCCTAGAGCCAGGCTCTGTACTAGCTCACCCTTTCACAGTGTTTTAAACCTAGACTGGGTCTTACAGAAATGAAAATATTCAGAAATAAAAATATTATCTCCTTGGGAGGTGCTGCTCTGGTCCCCTTGGGGGCCGTGTCTCTAGTCGAGGAGCTGATTATCTGCAAATCTCCTGTCCAAGGAGATGTGTTAGGGAAGTCTGCCTTGTAGTTTGTGTTGGTAAAACAGTATTTGTCCCAGCGGAATACCATTTGAGAGAGAGACAGAGAGAGACAGAGATTACTTATATTGATCATAAACTCCTTTGATCCAAACTAGGCTATGAAGCAATTTAATAAATTAGAAAGGAGGTTTTCTTCTGACTGTGGAAAATCTGCGTCCCTGAGAAATGCTGTTGGAAACAAGCCACGGTTAGCAGTTAACCCTTTACTGGGACAGAGGACTCAGTCCTAAAGCCCACCACCCAGCGCCGGCCTCCCTGGAGCCCCGGCTTTCCCCAACAACCCAGGAGTGTGCAGGTAGAGAACACAGCGCGGATTGGTCAAGGGGTCACTTCGGAAGCTGCATGTGAAGCTCAGCTCCTTCTTAAGCCGAGAAAGAACGACGTGTTCGAATGCGGTCTGCAGAAGGTCTGCATGGGGGAAATTCAACCCAGAGTCTCTGGAATAAATTGTTTATAATTTCTTTATTCCATGGGCAAGAGGCACCTGCAGAGAACATTCCAGAAGGAGGTCCAGAGGCACAGCTGCGACACTTGATACAGATGGAGGATAGAATCTAACCCAGGACCTCAGAGGCCCCAGGACAGGCCCTAGGTGGAATGTCTGCTGTCCCGGGTCCCCTCCCAGATGGCGCCTCATTGTCTGTTCACAATAAAAGTGCGTATCTCAGGAAGCAAACCAGGCAGGCAGTGCCGCTGCCAGAGCCCAAGGAGGCAAGAGGCGAGGGTGCTTGGGGAGACGTGATCCAGAGGGTCAGGGCACGGTGGCCGTCAGCTGGGGGTTGGATCTGAACACAGGAGAGAGAACACCTGGACTGAGGTTGCACTGCCCACAGCTGTCAGAGAAGCCAGATGACATCAGGAGGGGTGCGGCTGGGACACCCAAATGTGGGGGATTTTGAAGCTGAGCAAGCCGCCCTGGTGATGGCCACGCGCCCCCTGCATGGTGAGCATCTTTGGAACTGCTGTCTCCACTCCTGAGCGCCCCCCATACACCCCAGTTTGCAGGGAGAGCTCAGCCCAGAAAAGGACCAGATGCAGCTGAGCTGACCTGCAGACAGAAATGCTTGGGACCGAGGGGTCACGGCAGGTGTCTCGGTGGTGGGGGGGTATAAACAACAAGCATTCGTTCCTTGTGGTCTGGAGGCTCAAATCCGAGATCAGGGTGCCAGTGTGCTTGGGTTCTGGTGAGACCGCTGCTCTCTTGGGCGTCCTCACGTGGTGGAAGGGGCCCAGGAGCCCTGGGGGCCCTTTCCATAAGGGTGAAGTTCCATTGGTCAGGACCCTGACCAGCTCACCTGCCGGAGATGGGGACACGTGTGGCGGGGAGCGCGACGGGCTGACACCCCGTCAGTCCCAGCCCACTGGACTGGTCTAGCGTCTGCACCCAAGGGAAGGACGGGCTTCGGTGTGGGGTGACGATCTGACTTCTGAACCCAGTGGAACGCCTCCTTTCCAGCTCCCCGTCGCCACCCGTGCTCGGTGCACGGACACCTCCTGGGACGCAGGGCCTTCCTCTCGGCCGGAGCCCCAGGACGGAGTCCTCCCAGTGGCAAGGGGGTGTCTCCCGTGAGCATATGCTGTGGAGGGCTCTCTGCTGGACCCCGCGTGCACCCGGCCCCGCCGCGAGGCCTCGGGGGAGAAGAGCTCCACGAGGCCCCTCTGCAGGGTCAGGGCCCACGTGAGCCAGTGCGCGCGCCGCGCTCAGGCGCAAGTGCTCAGGGCGGAGTGGGGTGTCCCCGTCGCTGTCCTTGCTGCCAGGCCTGCTCTTGCACTGTCCTCGGGCAGCACTTTCCCCGGGGCAGCCGTCCGGAGGGGGCGTCTTGTGGGATGAGTGAGGGGAGGACCGCTTCTCCTTCACCTGGTTCGTAGTGTTCAGTTCTGTCTGAGCCTGACATTTCCCTTCCGATTGCCTTCCCTCTCAGTCGTCCCTGGAAACAGGCTTTGGGAGGTAGGAGGGGGAGGAAGTGTTTTCTCTGCTTGTTAAGGATTGTGGTCAGTTGCAAGAACCACCAGAGACACCCGAGAGCCTGGCCCCACGAGAATTGATGTTCCTCCCCGGCAGACCTGCGGGAGGCGGGGCAGGGGTGCAGCCCGAGGAGCCCTCAGGACCTGCCACGGGGTGTGGTTGGGGCCCCTGTGCCGCTCTGTGGTAACCAGAGGGCAGCACCAGCTCCCCCATCACGGCTGCATTCCTGGCAGAAGAACAGGGAGGGCCCAGTCCACCCCTCAAAGAACCCGCTGCTGGGAACGCGCCCCTCTGCCTGCATCGGGGTGGTTGGAGTGGTGCCCGGGTCCTAGGAGATGTGGCTCCCACGCACCGCGGTGCCCTGTCGCCGGGAAGGACGGGGCACGTGCACAGCGCTCAGGCGGCGGCGGGGCCCGCGGGAGGGGAGTCTGGCTCGGGGGGCCTCCCCGGCGCAGCCGAGAGCCGCCTTCTGAGCAGAGGCCGGCAGAGTGCGGAAGTCGGCCTCCCGTGTTTCCCTAGCTGTACTCCCCGCGGCAGTCATCGGCCTGGAGGGAGGTGTCGGGGAGGCCTCCCCCTACCCTCCGTCCCCCAGCCGTAAGCTCCACGTTGACAGAGGAGGGCCGTGGGGGACCAGTTCCAGGAGCCCACGGAAACTGAGACCAGACGCGCGGAGGTGCTGGTGCTGAGGGGCCGAGTGGGTCTGCACACGTCAGCGTCTGTCCAGACCACGGTGTCTGCTGTGGCTTGATCACGGCCTGCGAGCAGGACAGTGGGCAGAGCTGCGGTTTTACGGGCTGGTGTTGTGACTGGTGGTGTGACTGGCGGTACCGAGCACTGAGTTCTGTCCCTGCCTCTAGTCTGGTGAGCAGAATCCAGGGGTTTCCGGAGGAACGAGCTGCTTTAATCTCACCCAGCAGACAGAGGGTACGCGGGAAGGCCGCTGCAGACCTCCTCCTGGTTTGGGGGTCGGGGTGGCCTTCCTGACTTGGGACACTCACATTTTGATTACTTTCCTGAGGTGGAAGAATGACTGGCTGGGACGATCAGGCACGGTTGGTGTAGACAACAGGTACCTGACTTCTGTGGACGCAATTGGGGCACAAGTGTCTCTGGCATCTGCGTCTGGTTGACTTGATGTTTGGGGAGGAGAGTCTTGACCCAGCTAATGCCTGGCCTCCTCACCCCAGCCTCTTGCCGAAAGCCCCAGGGGTGTCTCTCATCCAGATGTGGACGTGCTCAGCCATCAGCAGTAGCTATTTACCCTCCGCGTTAATTTCCGCGTGTTTCCTGCAAGTGCTGTTTGGATGCAGCACAGCTGTGACTAAGGAGAGCCGATAAACACACATGGACTGGGACCCCTGGCATGTGGACAGGATGGTTACCTTCGTGTGAGGAACGAAGGGAAGCGAAGGACAAGAGGACGGAGGCACAGCCCTCTGAGACCCGTCGGCACACCTGGTCTGCTCCCTGTGCCTGGGTCTGTTTCCTAAATCCACACGATCACGGTCTTGGTGGAGACCCAGACCCCCCTACATGCCCCTCTGAACAAGGCCTGTGGAAAGCCTGAGGATTCTAGCAAAGCACTCACTGACCTTGGGCTTCCTGCGGCTCCCTGCCCGCCCCGTCACCACCCTCCCCGGGGCCCAGGGACGGCAGCTCCCGGGGTGACTGCCGCTCAGCCTCCGGTCACTCAGGATGATGGAACTTGGATGATGCTGCGTTGGCGCCCAGCTCAGGAGGGAACCGGGTGATCTGTGGAACATGCTGGAACTCCCCGGGGCAAGGAGCCGAACGCGGGGAAGCTGAATAGCTTCAGTCTGGGCAGGATCCCCAGAAGAGAACACAGCACAGACACAGAGCGGTCGGGCCCCGAGGTGATTTCCTCCCTGAGCGACCTCCCCGGGGGGTCACCAGCCGGCTCTGCGGGGGCCCGTCGGTGGGACCCCCGGTGCGCACGCATGCTCGCACACACGCTTACCCGCGCAGGTACACACGTGCTCACATTTGCGCACACGCGCACACGCTCACACACACTCGCACGCTCTCACACCCACACACGTGGGCACCACCGGCATCGGCGGGTTCGCTGACCTGAGCTGGGGGCCTTCCCCGGTCTCGCCGCAGCCTGGTCTCCATGGAGAAGGGCCCCCGTCTGTCACAGCCTGTGCGACCTGTCGGCTCAGCCCAGCCGCACTTTCGAGATGTGGGCTGCACGGGGCTGCAGAGGACACCTCGTTAGATGTCAGCGCCCCCCACGTCATCTTTCTTGGGCGACCGTGAGAGCTGGCAGCGCGGACTCTGTCCTTCCCGACGCACGTGGCCGGCCCGGGGGGCGAGAGTCCCCAGCAGGGCCCCGGGGCCCTCGGCGCACAGGCCCGGGGGCGCTCTCTGCAGAGGAGCCCGGCTGGCTTCTCGCAGACCTGACGCCTCCATCTGTCTCCCCGTCAGCTTCGCTTCGTTAATTTCGTCCGGGCCCAGGAGCCGCCTCCCCTTCTGCTGGGGGGACAGCTGGCTCCGGGCCTGAGCAAAGACAGTGTGCACGCAGCCGGGCCCTCTCAAGCTTCAGTTTCGCATGCAGAGGAGCGGCAGGCCGACCCCGGCCCGGGGAGACCACCCCGCTCTTCCTCCAACAGGAGACAGCGCGCCTTGTTGACAGTGTTTCCAGAACCCACAGCTGGGCTGTGTATGTGCACAGACAGGATCGAGGAGTATCCACGTGCTGGAGCCCTGGTTATGCTCCCCAAGGGCAGGGACGGGGACGCCAGCACCCTCGTGGAGAGGAACCTTGTGGGCTCAGGCACCAGCTCTGCACCCGGACCCAGGCTCCCCACGGTGGATGAGGGTTGCAGACGGGTGTCCACTCGAGACCCCCTGCGGGCCCTCCAGAGACCTTCACTGCAGGGGAGCCGGCACTGAGGCTGCTGTGCTCCGCGGCCGGTCAGGCAATGCCCCGAGGTGGGCCGCCTTCCCAGCAGCCAGAGTGGGTTGTTTCAGAAACAGGCGTGGATTCAGAAGGGATTTACCTTGCAATTCACGTGTGTGTGCGCGTGTGTGTGTGTGTGGGTGGGGGGAGGACACGGTTTCCAATGCGTGCCCTCCAAGACTAACTCCCAGGACAGCCGGCGTGGGAAGTGCTGTGTCTCTCCCTCCCTGCTGGAGACCCATAGACGCATGAGCTCTAAAAGCCTCTAAGCAAACCAGTGTCCTCTGGAAGACAGAGAGAGGTTCCCCGTGGTCAGGCCAGAGCTCCCAGGGCTGTGTTTGAATGTAGGGCCCTTTGTACAAAATGATCAAGAGCTCTGGGAAATGCTAATCCAGAGCAAGTTTTTAAAACTTCATTATTAGTATCAGAGTTTCTTCCAACTCCTAATCCCCAAGCAGACCCTGACATGGCATTAAAGACTATAAGGCAGATTTTTTTTAAAGATTTTACTTCTTTGAGAGAGAGAGACAGCATGAGAGGGGCGAGTGTGAGAGGGAGAAGCAGACTCCCTGGTGAGTTCCCATCCTGGGACTCCGGGATCATGACCTGAGCCAAAGGGAAACACGTAACCACCTGAGCCAGCCAGATACCCCACGGCAGATTTTATTTTGTCTTAACTCCATCTCAAGTGGCAGAAACACAGCTCAAAGCCCCTGTTGCAAAAACTAGAATTTACTGCCTCCTATAACAAAACCATCCAGGGTGATGGCTTCGGGCATGGCTGAATCTAGGGGCTTGCCTGACACTATCAGGATTCTGTCTTCCCTTTCCATCTCAGGAATCTGATTCCCACATTTGTGCTTTGGCTCCCCGAGTGTGGTATCAAGACAGCTGCCTGGATCCGAGTGTCACTAATCTCTCCATCTTCTAGAAGGCTCCGTGTTCTTCTTTCTCCATGATTTAAGAGAAAAATCTGGGGCAGAGTCTCACTGCTCCACAGTGCCGCACACCCCCCACAGGGTCAGTCTCTGGCAGGGGAATCTGATGATGTGGTGAGCTGGGCTTGGGTCACAGAGCCTTCGCAGCTCAGGAGAGGAACCGGCCCCGACCATGAAGAACGATGCAGGAGAGGGCTCTCCAGGAAAACGCGGGTTCCGTTGCCAGAAGAGGGTGGACTGGGTGCTGATCCCACACCTGAAATGCCCATCATCCTTCACGCTCCAGATCACCCCTGTGATCCCTGCCCCTCGGGGCCTCCTCGGGTCTGGTCTCTGTCTTCCGAGGCTGCGGCCACACCGGCTCCATTCCCCTCACTGTCCTCACGGTGTGTGTGTGATACCTGTTCACTCGGACCAGCTCCTGGGAGAGGCGTCGTAACTCACGTTGGCTCCGGGACCCCAGCTCTCAGCACAGACGCCCGCGTCTCTCAAGTGTTCAGGTGGCGCTTACGGGACAGAAGAATGAATGACTGAAGGGAAACTGGACCTGAGTCAAGGCAGTTTTCTGCCCTGATCTGCGCAGGTTCTCCTGTCTGTGTGTCTTACGACACTGTCGTCTGCCCGGGAGCCCCCTGGAGGCAGGGAAGTGAGGAAGGGCATCTGCAGACGCGACCTCAGCCCGCGGTGACGGCCGCGGTGGCAGCGCGTCGGGTCTGACTGTGCGGGTCGCGGGCCGTTGTTCCGAGGGTGGAGGTCGGTGAGGCTGGTATCGGCAGGGCCGGGGCGGTGAGGACCAGAAGGCTTGAGCAGCCCCTCCAGCTCGGCTCTGGCCAGACGCACAGATCCAGTCACGGTCCGGTTTTGTGACCGGCGAGCCCACTGTCAGGTGGGCAGCCCCCGGTCCAAGTGCAGTAACTCGCCCGTAAGCGACAGCCGCGGGTTGAGCCACAGGCACGTGGTTCCCTGCGCTCCAGGCGGGCGCGGGGCAGAATTCCCACAGCGTGGGCAGGGCGGGGCGGGGGTTCCGTGGTCCAGCCCTCGTGGCACCGTGTGGGAACTGCCACCGATGGGGCCACGCTGAGTCCGGGAGGGGATGGGGTGGCGCTGTCGGGCCCAGGTGCGTTTGCCAACGCGGGGAGACTGTGGCTGTCGCAAGCACGTGGAAAGGGCTTTCCTCGGGGTCTGGGGCCAGCCCCCGTCGCTCAGCCTGGCTGAGGGGCCACTGCCCGCAAACACCAAGGGAAGACGTCCTCCGGAGCATTCCAGAACACAAAGGGGGCAAAGGTCCTCACACGTTTAGGATGAGACGACCTCAGGTGAGTCGCTAAACCCGGAGGTCCCTGGGCTCTTCCCTCCGAGGCCCGCGCGGCTCGGGATGCCAGCGTTGAGAGGAAGCTGGTCGGAGGCCGCACTGCACACGATGAGGGAGAGACGGTGTCTGCCCAGTGCTGTCCATCCCGGACGCGCCGGACGTGGATGCGCCAATTACAAGCAGACCGTTCTTGCCAGGCGCACTTCCCGGCCCGGGTCCCCTCTCCCCGTCCGAGCCTGGGGTGCGGGGTGCCCAGGGGACGGCTCAGCCCCAGGGGCCCGCTCACCAGCCTGCGGACCCGGCAGCCCCAGCGGAGGGTCGGGGGCTCGGCGTTTCCTGCGAGGACGGGACTGTTAGATCCTCCTCGATGTCGAATTCGGCAGGAAATGTTGGGAGCACAGCTGTCTGTGTGCAGTCGCCCCCTCCGGGAGCCAGGGTCGGCCGTGAACCCGGCAGAGGGGCCGCTCAGACTCGCGGTCCGTTTCCCAGAAAGGCCGCCTCCTCAGAGCAGGTGCCCTGTCCTGGTCCTGGAGGTGTCGGGGGGATCGGGGGCAGAGAGGCACCTGGGGCGTGGACTGGGGTCACCCGACCCCTCTGGGCCTCAGCTTCTCATCGGGGGTGTGAGTCATGGCGCCGTCTGGGGGGGCTGTGAGGGGGAGGGGATGCGGACGTTGGGTGGTTGTGCTGGGGCCCCCGTGCGGCCCAGAGGGTGGTCAGGGAGGGAGTGAGCGAGCCCGCCCTGCGGGGACATCCACGCCGCGCGGAGTGAGGTCCACGGTGCCCTCTTGTGATTTACAGACTCCGGCGTTTTATGGCCCAGACACGGCCTGACTCGGTGGCCGTGCTGAGCGCCGCCGATAATGACAGGCGTTCTGCTGTTACTGCACGGAGCGTTCTGGAAGGTCTGCGGAGCCGAGAGGCTTGGGCGTGGGCTCCGGGTCACCACAGCCTCACGGGTGTCCCGCCTGCTGGTTCAGCGGCCGCCGAGGGGCAGCGCGGGGGCCCCTGGTCCATGTGCGCACGGGTGCGCCTGCTCCTTCCCTCGCGGTGAGGCCACGGGGGGTCGGATCGTCACGCCCTGGAGGAGACGCCGTCGTCACTCTGTCCCCCGGCGCGTCCCCGGCACGCCGCCCTGCTCCGGAGCCCCCCGTCCCCGGGATCAGCGGGTTCCCTGCCGCGCGGTCATGCTGTCGGTGGAGCGCCTTCCTCTCGCGGCCCGCAGACCCGGGCTCTCTGTGTCCGTGGTTGCCCGTGGACGTGGACGGCCGCCTCCCGCTCCGCTCTGGCCCGCGTGAGGAAGGGGTCGCGGTCCCTGGGAGCCCCACGCACGGGAGCTGCTTCCTGGCAGGGGGGCGCCCGTGGTCCGATCCGCTGCTCCTTTTCTCTGCCCCGTGGGGTTTCTCTGTCCCTCTTCCTGGGCCGTCTCCGGACTGCAGGCCTGTCACGATCCCGTTTTATCTCCTCCTGAACCGACGACTAGGCCCCGGGCCTGTCCACCTTCCCAGACACCTCCTCAGGCGTGGTGACATTTCTGGCTTGACGGTCTTGCCCTCCTAGCTTGGCCTCCCCGGCAGCCAGATGCCCGGTCACCTGCGTCCCTGCAGGGCCCCCTCCCGGCCCGCTCTGCGCCCTCAGCTGCCCACACGCTCCGGAGAGTGGCCGCCAGGCTGCGTGCGGGGCTGCGTCTCACGTGCTCCTGGGGAAGCCACATGCTTCTGCTGCCCACCTCTCCGCCCTGAAACCGCAATTCAGAAATGGTTTTTTAAAGCAGCTTTAGGCGAGACGCACAAAGAAAGACCGAGAACGTGATCTAGCTTAAATCAGCGGGTCCGATTGCAATGTCACATTTAATTACCATCCCGCTCCCGAGGGGGTGGGGTCTCCGTTTCCATCTGGAGCCGCAGGGGGCCTCGGGAACCGTCCTGCCAGCACACACACACAGACACACATTAACCCTCAACCATTTCGACCACTCGGTGGGACTTCCCGAGGAGCTCCGGGGCTGGTCTTCCTGGAGAAGGAGCGGGTCCTGCTAGGGAGGGGACCCCCCTGCCTCCTGCCCACGAGGCGCCGTCACCCCGTATCCATGAGGCACCCCCCCTGGACTGCAAGTGACAGAAGACCCAACACAGTCTGAGTGAAGGCAAGGGGATTGATCCACAGAGCCCCGGAGGGAGTCTCGAAGTCCTTAATCCAGGGGCCCCGGCTCCTCCCGCCTCCTTCACCCCCATGTCCCCTGCGGCTTCCTGCTCCTGGTGACACGGGGAGCCCTCCGTCCCCTCTGTTCACACGGAGGTCCTGAGCCTGGAGGCCGGGGCTCCGATCCGGTCACATGCCCATCCCGGAACCAGTCAGAGCAGAACGGAAGCGACCAGTTCACCCGGCCTGAGTCCCACGGGCCGTCCCAGCTCTGGGGTGCGCTCAGCACCCCCAAACCACAGGGCCGGGGAGTGGGGGAGGTGGCTCCTCACAGGGACCTTGGGGGCTGTCGTGAATGTTTAGGACAGGGATACGTGTGGGCATGACAGGGCGCTGGCCCCCTTGGGCTGAAATTTTGTCTTGGATAGTCATTTCCGTTTTACAGAATTTAAAATATTTAAAATGCTAGCAGGTTTTAAAGTTCTTAAGCACCAACATAATTAAAGTAACTTTAGCTACACTATATCTTCTCCGATCTGAGAGCAAAAGCAGTAAATATGTCAGCAGCAAATCGATGAGACAATTATTCTGTAATGACTTCCCAGCGCCGTGAATCGGACTGACCAGCGGCTCCGGCCCCGTGGGTTTTCTCAGCCTCCGGACACCTTCGAGGGCAGCGCCGGGGGGCAGGGGGGCCTCCCGGGGCGGGGAGCCCCTGTCCGCGTCTCCGCAGACGCTCGGCGGCTGGCCCGACCGCGGAGGCCTCCCGAGTCCCGCACCCGACGGCCCAGGCCCGCGCTCCTCCCGGGAGCTCAGGCCGCGGCCCCCGACAGACAGGCGGCTCTGCCGTGGGACCCGGCTGCGTGACCTGCGCCGGGGCTTCTCTCCTCCTCGCGGCTGAGCCTGGCTCCGCGGGCCCTCGCTGTCTCCTGGGGTCCCCGGTGTGGCCTGTCCCCCGGGCTCCAGACCAGGCAGGGGCACGGCAAGTGCGGCATCCTCGGATGGCTTCTGTGGCTCCTTCCTCCTCCCCCCGCCGCCCCCTGCCCTCCAGCCCTTGGTTTCAATCTGGCCGTGACCTCTGTGCGGACCACCTCCGCACTTGTGACTCACAGGGCGACGTGCTTCCTAAGGAGCCTGAAGGGGCTTCCTCGTCCTCCTTAGTCTTTGGTGTCCTGTGGGATTCCAGACTCCCCAGGGAGGGGCACGGGCATGTTCCACTTTCACAAGTGGGATCCAGGCCCGGGGCAGGGGTGAGGCTGAGGACCACGAGGAACGACCCAGGATCCGAGGCGGGAGGAGGAGGCGGCTCACGCGGACTGAGCCCCCGCGGGGCGGCCTGGGGAGCGGCGGGAGGGCGTGTGTCCGGGCGGTACGTCCACCTGCCGGGGCCTCTCCGGGGCAGGGACCCGTGCCTTCTGTGCGCGCCGAGGGGACCCGGCGGCTCTGGCCCCGTGAACGAGAGGCTCGGGGAGCTCCCACTGGACGCACCTTCCCCAAGCCCTTCTGTTCTGAGGCTTCGGGTTTAAGAAAAAACAGCACAATTTGAGACCCATTTCTGGACACTGCTCTCTTCACGTAGGGATCCTCCAGGATACAAAGACGAAGCCACGTAGTCCGTGATGTTTGTTTCCCAGATTGACTCTATTGACCTCAGAAAATTTTCAGCCATGAAAAAATGAATTTTTTTTTTTAAGAACACCTAGACTGAATTCCTGTATCCAGAGTGACTGCATGACATCCACTCCTGTTCAGTTCTGAGTAAACGTGTTCCGTCACGATCAGACCTGGTCAGTCGGCCTGGACCTCCGTCTCCTTCCTGGGAATGGCGGGTCTGGGTGCGTCCGGTTCCAGCCCCATCGGCTCCCTGCGCACAGACTTCTGCAGAGATGTCCGTCGGAAGCTGGTCCTTGTGGGTGGCCAGACAGAGGGACACAGGGATGGATGGACTGATGGATGGATGGGCGGATGTGGAGGAGACAGCTCCGAACAGCTACGTATGACGCACTTGGAACCCTCCCCTCCACACCCCTCTTCGGGACTCAGCGACCAGCTCTCCCTCACTTCCTCTGGCCACCCTGAGAAAGGTGAGGACTTACATGGCTTCAAACACAGCCTCACCATCACCAAAAGTATCTTGAGAAAAATCACAGCAAAAGGAAAAAGGGGCAGTCCAGGTCAGACATTGATTTCTTCCAACAAGGATGTGAAAATCAATAGATGAGTCATGGAATCAACAGTGTTTTGTTTTGTTTTGTTTTACAGGATGGATAAAAATGCGACGGATGAAAATAAAGTAGGATCCTCAGGTGGTGTCTGGGGAATGGAGACACTGTAGGTTCACACCGAGAAGAACTTCATCTGTGGACCACAGTCTAGGCCACTCCTGAGTCACCCGTGGAGATTTAACAACCCTAACTTCCTGGGTGTCCTCCGGGCTCTGCAGATAAGGGCCAGCTTGCAGTCCTTCCACAGCCTCTCAGGTGGTTGCAATGGGCAGCTATTTTGAGAACTACTAGAGCCCCTCTGTCCCTCTCGCCCTCCGGCCATTTCTTTCCAACCCAAGCCCAAGCACGGGAAGGTGTGAGGAGGGAGCAGAGGCCCCGGGGAATCTCAGCCCCTCCTATCAGAGCTCACCTTCCTTCCATCTTCCTCCCCAGAGCCACGATCTCCGAGGGCCAGCGAGCCCAGAATATGTGCCCTGTCTGGGTGGAGGCCTCATCCCTGCCCGAAGTCCTAGATGAGCCCCAAGAGTGACATTTCCTTGTTGGACCTTCAGCCTTTATTTCCTTTTCATAGCCAGGTCTCCATTTCCCTCCATATGTGTTCAGTGGTGCAGGACTTCAGATGTGGCCTCACCCCTGCTGTGTCCAGGGATAGGTCATGGATCCTGGCCTCAGGCAATCACAGCTTCCATTGGGACCACCGTGATAGGATAAGTGACAGATATGTGACTCAAGCCAGAACTCACTGCCCAAAAAGAGGAAACCTGGCGTTACACTTGAATGGCTGGGAAATAGTAGTCAGTCTTTCTTTTGAATTGGGAGGGTGTTTAGGCTTGAGTTGTTGGACAGAAATGCTCTGAGAATGAAGCCAACATAACGAAGAAGATAAAATGGGCCCTGCTGACAACACTTGAGCCCCTGAATCAGGCATGATCTGAAACCTACCCCAGATGTTTCAGAGAAGTGCACCAATAATCTCTTTTCACTTAAGCTGGTTTGGCTGCTTTTGTTGCTCATGCAGAGAGGATCCGGACATAAGCAACGCCCATAGGTCCCCACGATCTGTCCCTGCCAACTCCCAGTCTCTGGGCGCTCCATACTTCTTCTCCTCCTAAAGATCAAGAAACACTCAAAGATCTTACAGAAGCTCAGCACAGAGAGCCAGGGGGTTTGACTCAAATCTACTCATTACTGTGCAAACTTAGGCAAGTCATTTCTCCACACGTGCTTCGGGATCCACATTTATAGGATGGGGCTATTGGTGTCCCTGTGCTCCATGAGTGGTCTTCACTTCTAAGGCTGCATGAGAATTAAAACGTGAGGTGTAGTAGAACAGAGAGCCCTGTGTTAATGTCAGCTGTTGTCATGATGATTCTTGTGTCCAAGGGCCTGATGCTCCCTGGGGGAGGTTGGGGTCTTCACACCTCTCGTTCACTCTGTCTGGAATGCCACCGACTTGGCAGTGCTTTCAGATGTCAGCTGCCCAAGCATCCATCACACGCTCTCAAAATCCCTATAATTTTCTACTGCAATATCCATTACAGTTCGTAAATCTGTGTTTTCAGAGTGGTTATTCCAATTCTGTATCCCTCTCTGAACTGTAAACTTGAAGGCAGGGAACAAATCTGTTTTGCTATAATTTCTGTCTTCAATACCAACCACAGAAACTGCTCCCTGAGAAAACACATTTTGAATGAATGAGTGAGTGGAACGGTCTGGCCACTCAGGCGCTTCCTTCCCCGGGAAAATGTGCCCGACTGTGGCTGACATCCCAGAAGTTCCAGGGCCGAGGGTCCCCCGAGTGCACGGGCTGTGAGGACCAGTCCAAGCACTCAGGCGGCCGTAGGGAGCCACGAGCTACGCCTCGAGCCACAGCCGTCTGCGGGCTGTGGGCCGTCCACAGTCATGGTCACCCGACGAGGAAAGCACGGGTCCTTGGACCCACGTGGCCCCTGCAGCGAGTGACAACGCTCCAGCAGGTCCACAGGGGACACGGGAGCTGTCATACCCCCAGGGCTGCAGTGACTGGGCTCTGACAAGCACACAGTGTCCTCAGAGGACAGAACGGTGTGCTTTTTCCTTCCAAATACACTCGGACATTATGAGCTTTTAATTAAAAC